>MU871578.1:0-20542 GCA_036418205.1 Ostertagia ostertagi
CCTAGCAAGACTTGGAAGAAAGCTTCAAGGAAAGAGAAGCTCTTTTTGTGTCTGAAAAGCTCCATCCATGACTTGAATGTGTGTCTCATACTCTGTTAAGTTTTAGAGAAGAAGACTGCTCTCTTTCTGGCTTTTATTTCATCGTCCATGGGCTACAATCATCCCAGTAGGAATAGACAGTCTAGAAGTTTGACGTGAATCATTGAATTGAACTCGTTTCAGGTGGTGAAGATGCGAACGTCGAACTGTGGTGAAGGAGCGGCGACGTGTGTTGCATGTCTGGCGAAGCGAGACCCGTTTTGTGGTTGGTGTGTGAAGAACAGCATCTGTACCGAAGAGGACACTTGCGAGCGAGTTTTGCCGAAGACAAGCAGTGGTTGGCTGGATTTCCAAAACAATCGTTGTCCGAAGTGAGTTGATCCGGATAGTGTTGGAAGTTCACGGAGTTTCTTTTGAGGGGATTTGTTGGATTGCGCTGCACCCGCCGAAAAGGGATTAAGGCTAAAACTCGTTCGATTAGAAGATGTTGAATCCAAATTGATTGCTTTTCAGCATCAGAGGAGTGGTACCGGATAAGATCCAGATTACTACTGCCGATTTCCTCAATGTGAGTCTGAACCGGATCAGGTAGGGTAGGGTTTTCAGAGAGATGAACAAGGTTTTTTCAGGTGAGCTTGGAAAACATGGGTGACACCAAAGGACGTCTGCAGTGTTCATTTCGGTTTTCTGATGGAAAAGTTGTTAACAGTGAGCCGGCCAGGCCGGATCCGCATGATGGGTAAGTCTCACCTCAGTTCCGTTGTTCTGTTTTTGAATAGCCATTTGGGGAGAGGTAGAGGCTTGCTTCTTTTTGGCAGGCATTTGGGAACATAGCGCTTTTTCCTGGGCAGCGAAGAACCGTTGACTGCACGTGCATGGCAGTTGCGCGGTCCATAGAACCTACAGGCCCTTGAAGAAATGATTCATCAGTCCGGAATTTCTAAGTGATAGTCGTGGGTTCTGGAATCAGTTGGTGAGCATGAACATCGGCGGCATTTATTGTTAGTTATGGTGCAAAGCAAATATCTGCACATTTTCGATTTTGACGCGGAGGTCATGAGACCCATTTTGCGACGTCGCGCGCGGCATTTCATCGGAATTTACCGTATCCGATTAAACTCGCACCCATCCATATTCCAGTGGTGTGTGAAACACGCTATATGAGGGGTTCCAGACGGCGCTATCGCAATATATGGGGACATTGTGGTGGCAATGGGTTCAAAACCGCGTGAAACGTGTCCTTTTGTTAAAAAACGAGACTAGCTAAAGCGGGAGTGGAGAGGCTCCAAGCTGCGTTAGCTATTTCCATTTTCCCGGGAGTTCCTGCTCCTAGGCTTAGTCCTGAAGGATGCCCCTATATATTGCGATAGCGCCCGGACTGCTTTTTTCTTTTGTACATCTCCTTTTTATTTTCTTTCCATAGAAATCATGAGTTGTCGCTATACCGCCAGAGGTTCCCGCAGATAGCCTTCTTTAGTGTGCAGTGTTTGAAAGTATTTTGATGTGCGACGAATGCGTGGCGTAATATGAAGATTACAACATTGAATCCTTTTTGCTTCTCTTCAGTGCTGTTTTTAGAACGTTGCGATGCGCCACGCCGCCCATAAATCGTCTACCGATGATTCCACCAAGCGAGTCACATCATCGAGCTACGCTGAGCATAGTTGCTGAAGGTAGGCATTTAAGTTTTTCTAGATGATTGAAGGATCAGCTTTGGGAAGCGGCAATTAATTGTTCTGGTTTGGTTCTCGTTTTTCTAGTGAAAACCTTTTTCAAATTCCTAGTCATACCTTGTTTTTTTTTGCTTCACACATACTTCCCATTCAAGAACCATTGACGGGCACTGTTACAATTTGGAGAAATCTGGGGATCGAAAACATTTTTCCAGGTCGTATAACTCCGATAGCCTCAACAAATTTTTCCTTCTACGACTGTAATAGGTATACGACGTGTTCGACGTGCGCCAAGAGCGAGTTTCCTTGTGATTGGTTGGTTGTTTACTCTTTTGTTTGTTCATTTTCATCGGTATTTTGTGTCTGGATCTTTCTACACGACAAGCTCACATCATGATTGGAGTTTAGGTGTCTGGAATCGAATGAGTGTGTAGCTGGAAAACTCACTGAGGACAAATGCCGGAAACAGCATATTGTGAATGGACTTAATGTAAGTTTAGAGGTGTCGCTGCTACTGTGAGACCGACAATGATGAATAGCTAGTTACTGGTTACTCCTACTTCCAGGAAAGGCATTCAACTTCTCATGGGACTTTGAATTTAAACCCAGGTGTATCGATGGAGCTTCAAACCAGGGTCAACCGTCACGTTCGAACATTTTCGGGATTTTTGCGACCCCCTCCCTCTCGAGAGGGTCCAGTTGCGACCCCTCCCAACACACAGTTGCGACCCCCCAATACAACCAGCCTTCCTCCACCGCGACCTCTCCCTCTTCTATAGTATTTGATTCTGAGACCAGTTGACACAGCCCAAAACCTACCTAAAACTCCGAAACTCCACCCACTTTTTCCCCAAAAATAGCCGTCGAGCGGGGGGGGGTATATACAACCAGTGAAACAGTGAAACGGCAACTTTTTTCGCACGCACCTATGCCCTGCCTGATACCAAAGCGCCACAATGCGACCCCCTCTCCCCTCCCAGAGAACACAAATGCGACCCCCCTCGTTCGAACAGTTCGAACGGACGGTTGACCTGTTTCAAACGCTGATTACAAATATGGCCCCAAATAAAACTGCAAAAATGCATTCGTGGCGAGAATACTGAGAAAACGTCATAGTCTGAGTGAAAGGTCACGGCATTAAAGTCCCTAGGCTCCGTGGGTTTGCAAAACTTGCTGTGCGAAGAGTGGTAGTGCTCTCGAAATTTGCATTCCAACGGGAAGAGAAACTTATGACCTTTCCGGTAAAGAGCGAGGGCACTACCACTACTTCCGCGGCGACTTTGAAAGCCTGGGATCCAGCATGGTCCATATGCAGCGTTTTACTTTAGCCAACTTTGACTGCTCACAACTTCCTTGGCAGGTTCATTTTGCAGTTTTAGTTTCCATATTTGTAATCAGCGTTTGAAGCTCTATCGATATATCTGGGCCTCAATTCAAAGTTCCATGGGAAGTTGAATGCCTTCCCTCAGAATGAGAAGCAGAAGTTTTGGTCCCGTGTTCTGAATGTCCTAACTCCCTCACTCTTTTATTTCGGCACTTCGGAGAGCTACCGTTTTGCTGCATGATTGGGGGAGGGAAAATCGGCCAGAAACTGTCCTACGAAACGATAAAGCCGTTACCTTTACTGGTAATCTTGTAAGACGTACAGGTTGTATGCTAGTACGGTTGTAGTTGGCTGAATGGCGGTGAAAAAAAATCACAAGTCTTTCCACCTCCTCTAAACCCCTCCAAATTCAGAATACACGATCGGCCATTGGCAAGTAGACTAAGGTGGCATCGCATCGGTGTATTTGTAGCTTGCTTATAAGCTCCCTTTGATATGCGCCATGTATCCGACATTCAATCGGATTCGTAGAGGCACTGTCAGTATCGGGCCTACACAATAACTTACGTGTCCGATCTCACGAGTTTCACACTCAGGCAGTTCTGTGGCCCAAATACCTAGCTCAAGCATTCGGTAGCGTGGAATACTCGCACTCCTAGGCTGTCTTCTAGGTTTCGCGCCTAGCAGCCGAATGTTAAACAGTTAAAGCTATACAAAGTAATAGTTCTGCGCGGCAAAATAATTGAAGCAAGTTGTAAGCTATTTCTGCGCTGTTGCCGGCTCCGTAACTGTATGGAACTGTTTCAGCGAGAAGGTCACTCACGTCGAAAAGGTCCGCAGAAATGTCCCCACATAGTGGCACCACAGACGAAACTCTACGTGGCCGCTGGTGAGAGGCGGAACATCTCAGTGAAGGTATGATGAAACAAACCGAGAAATTGTCGGCATTCTCAGAACAAAGTTTACTTTCAGATGCAAAATCTCGATCCGATATTCATGACAGATTTCCGATGCCAGTTTCGGGTTGGCAGTATCGAACATGAAAAGTCGGCTGTGAAGACGTTCGATGATAATATCATGTAAGTACCGTGATGTTGTTAATTATCAGTACCTACCAATTGTTATTTTATCTTACAAGTATTTCAACGTATTAAAAAACCATTAATTTTTCGTTCCAGTGGTTGACCTTTTACAGATGTGATGAGATGCAGTTTGATCACTACGGTATCGGCCTCTCGGGTGGACGTCTCCAGTAGAATTCAATGTTGTGTGGTCGTCAGGTGACTCGACGAAAAAGCACACACTGGATAATGTTGGCGGCGTGGCAGTGGAGGTAAGAGAGTGATTATTGTCTATCGAGTGATAGCAAAAGAAAACACCATATCGATCAGTAGGCTGAGTCTACAAAATTGGATAGACGTGAATGAGACATCAACGTCGCGCGCGGTCGCGTTGCGGCTACCAGTTTATGTGGTTGAAGATGATGGTATGTGAGAGACAATGGCAAGAGTCCTGCGCCAACGTTCAACACTTTGAAAAGGATGCTGCTATCAGAAAGAAGTTTGTGCGATACCACAAGCTCGAAGAAACCACATCTGTCCCTCGCGGTGTCCTGCCTTTTAGCATAAGCTGTGGGCGCGTCAATAATTGTATGAATTTATTTGGGTTCACACGCTGATTCTTGAATGCTCTAGGAGTAATCCCTTGGCGGTGGGAAATACGTATGGTGCGCTTTCCCACGAATCACGAGCGTTGTTTGAAGGATATTATTGCTTCGAAGCCACTCTACTGAATCCATGTTCAGGTTTACAAATGTGAAGCCCTGGCGTCAAATTGTGGAGCTTGTCTGACGTTGGACACTACGAAATATGAGTGTGGCTGGTGCGTGGCGGATTCCTCGATGTGTTCGACCGTTGGCATGTGAAGCGAAATCACCACAGGACTGGTTGAACAGTACTCAACTGTGTGCGAACCCCACTATAGAAGAGTTTAGCCCAAGAAAAGGACCAGTTGGAGGGAAGACTAAAGCTATTTTTTCGAATCTGAAGGTGGTTTGGTAGCTGTCATCTGATGTGAGGAAGTTAATTTCAGTTGCGCATTATTGGACAAACCTCGGTCGACGATATCAAGACGTGTCAGGTGCGGTGATCGTTGCCAATGTGCAGTGCACAGTGATACCATCGGAATACCATCCCGCAACGGAAATCGTTTGTGAAACTGGCAAAGCAGCTATCAAGAACAGCAAGGGTCCGATTGTGGTGAGTCGGCGAAATCTTGAGGGATAGCTTCAATTTAAGCCTCAGTTTAATAAAAGTAAAATGATTGGCATGCTACACATTGCCAACTTGATAGCACTCTCATTGCGGCGCCAGAATGGCACTATGGTCGTCGGTCCCTGGTTTTTAAACGATCATTGCCATAACGAGCATGGATTGTAGTACAAGGGGCGGGCTCTCACAGAACAGTTCTCTGAGGTTTCGGTTTCGATACAGTACGTCCGCTTGTCGCGGTGAGCATAGATCACAGAGGAGGGGCGAGTTTTCCGCAGTGCATTCTCTGAATTCTAGTTTTTAATTCTTTTTTTTTGCTTGCGTCTACGGGAACAGGGTGGGAGAGGTGTGTGGCATGCGGTGCGCGCGGTCCAGGGATCAAATACTGGATTTTGCGCCTTCCAGGCCATTCAACTCTCCTATCCCTATGAGGCCGACTAAATGTCACTAAACTTATCTGTCTGGAGAAAAACGATGACTAGACTAAATCATATTCAAAATGCCGCCACGATTATGAATGAAAGTAGGGTGCATGGCGTATCCCAAAAAGGAGTGGTTGACGTCGATGGCTTTATCTTTATGCTTTTCGATCCACACTGTTTGTAAGGGTGATTGTAATGAATTCCAGGTGAGACTTCGTGCTGATGACGCGAATTATGCGGCAGTTTCGAAATACGATTATGAGTACGTCGAGCCTGCAGTGTCAGCCGTGAAACCGGATAGAGGTGGGTTCATTTTTTCACGTATTTGGAAGCTTTCTCTTTTTTTTGGGGAGGGGTCTTTTAAGTGGATTATTTTGCAATAATTTCGCTCATTGCACTGTTTCAGGGCCGATATCTGGTGGAACAGATGTGACTCTTGTACGGTACCGATTTGGATGCTGGGAGCGAAGTTCACGTATCATTCGGTGAAGTGAATTGCGAGGTCCGTTTAGTGAAAGTTGGCTGCATTCCAAGAAGTGTTGATGTCTAGGATTTCCATTGACTTTTGTTTTTAGGTGCTATCCCGTAGGGAAAATCAGCTGATATGTCGTATGGACGCTGGCGATTCGCAGGGTGGCAGACAGCTTCGCATCGACTTTGATGGATCTCGTGGACGAGTGCCCTATCCAGTAACATACAACTTCGCGTGAGTGGTTCCCACCACCCCGCTCTCCTTCTCTTCATTCTCCTTTTTTGTTTTTTTTGCTGTCTTTTTTTTGATGTGAAAAATTGGTGATTCAGACTGAATCCTCGCGTATCAACCGTTCTACCGGCTAAGACTATCGCAGCCGGCGGTGTGCAGATTGATGTGAAAGGTGAAGGGTTTGCGTTGCTGCAAAGGCCGAGGATGGTTCTCATCAATGACCGGTGAGTGGCTTTATGTGTGGCATCGACCTGTCTCCCATTCAATGTTGAAGTTCATAAGTGTTGTTTTTAGTGGTGTCCATCAAGCAGGACCGGTTTGTGAAGTGGAGGACGATAGTTTGATGGTATGTATCACCCCTGGATTGCCATCAGGTGACACCGGAGGACGGCTACATCATAACTTTGCGTTCGACTTTGATGGGACAATTACTGAGTGAGTTTGCCGACCTGGCAGGGCGCCAATTCCTTTCTACCATTCAGTATTGTTCTGGCTTTGTTATGGAGAATTAAGAAAGAAAAAACCATTATAAACGAAATAATTAAAATGGTTCGTTTCGCTCCTTCCTCAGACGAACCTTATTATTTCGTCAATCCCCGGAGCTCATCAGTGAGTTGGGATTGGCGAAATAAAGACACAGGGGAAAGACGAATAAACCTTGAACTGAAGAAGGAGAGGCATGTGGCAGATACTTGTCACTAGCGTTGATTTCGACGGGATGGGAGATTTGGGAGGCCCGGGAGGAATCTGATTCAGGATTTGACCCCGGACCGTACACAGGGAAATTGTTATTACACCATCTCGCCTCCTTACCATAGGGATGATTTATTGATACTGAATTGCATCACAGTTTCCATCTTGAGCGGAGATTAAGAAGTGACAGGTACTACCAATGACCAGGCAAATTCTCCAAGCGTCTTATTAGTTGAGTCGAAGCAAACCAGTCCTGAACTGGACTAGGCTTCTACGTTAAAATCTTTTTGGCCCTCCGGGGTCGGTAATGAAATGGTAAGAAAATTCGCAAAGGTTGAACACAAGAACGCTACACTCCGTGTTACTTGACGACTGCGGCTTCTCAGATCATTGTATGGAAAGAATCGCTCTCGGAATGTCTTTCAAATTTTGAAGGAAGTCGGATGCGTAAGCATATCAAGGAGAAACTGGTTGACACCGTATGCTTCATTTTGAACACGCTATATTTTTCAGAAGTCGTCAATTGGAGGTGTACTCGAATCCGAAAATAGATCAATTTGCGGAGACACGATTCTACCGTCCTGGTGATAACTACCTCACGATAAACGGTGAAGATCTGAATGTGGGAGCGATGGAACGCGATATCAAGATCACGGTATGTGAAGCTTTTTTTACATGCTTATTCTTCTTTCGGTGACCTAGGAGTGCTAATCGGTTCTGTGATTCAGGTGGGAGGTGTTGACTGTCAGCTGACAGCACTTGCCAGAAAAGTCCTCACTTGTAAACCTCCGACAGAGAAACCGCCTCTGGAAGGGTGGTCTACAGCCTGAGGTTGTTGTGAAGATTGGAAATATCAGGTGATCGATTTAAAAAGTAACTTATTTCGTCTCTAGACAGTGCCCACAAGGCACACACCACGATGAAATCCACCCGCTAATTTTTCTCGTGACTAAGGTATTCTAGAACGACTGAAAAAAATATGGCAGGGTGTCTGTTTTCACTTGTCTCCATACTTTGTCGTCTCCTTCTCTCTTTCTCTCGCCTCTGTTTCCTCTGCCTAACTCGTCCACCGAAACAGAAACACCCATATTTCCTGTGGCCTTCACAGCTTCTTTTCTTTATGAGTAGCGGATAGCGGCGCAAATTCACATAATTCCTTCTATTTCCAAGCCCAATCGCACCGCACCTAATTGGTTGTGGAATGTGCCTTTAAGTCTCATTGTCATTTCAGCTATACTGCTGGCCAATTGTCCTACGATTCTCCATCTTTGACGTCCAGCGTAGTGATCGTGATCTTGGCTTGTATTGCCGCAATGCTCGTCTGTTTTGTCTGCCTTGCTATTATGTATCCGTAAGTTCGGTGAAATTGATTACACTACAGGTATGTATTTTGCTTATGATTAGTTTATTTTGTTTCTGAGAAATTTACATTAACAACTTGGTTTGCAGAAGAAAGACGAATTCACATCAAAGACAGATGAAGTATCTGAAGACTCAAATGGATACTATCGAAATGAAGGTAACCCTTCTTGTGTCTTTTTTTGGATTAAAATTTTCGGTTAAGGATTTTGGAATCGTTTTCTGATCATTGTTTATTTTTCAACTGGTTTTTGAGTTTTCGTTTCGAGTTTCCTGATTTCAAGGTCCTTATGATTTTATTCATCTTATTTGCTTCTAAACTATTGTTTGTAGACTTTCTTTTGAATAGGTTTTTGGAGTCTGTCGTTTCATGTTATCGACTCGTTTACGACGCTTCTGTAAAGTTCTGCCTTACTTCCCCGGACTTCCCAAAAAATCCAACAGAGGTTTTTATTCTTGATATAGACCTCGATCCTGAGACCCGACAGGCAGAGCCACTGTGGTAATTTCGCCATCAAATAGATAAAATGTACACAGTTGTACGGTCCGGACATCACACATCACGCACTGCGACTCGTCCGCTCACTCTACTGGCGCGGACGGGCCTCCTGTCGGGTACCCCCTTCTATCCCTCGTCCGGTTCCTCATGTGATAGTGTTCAAATTCTGCTGTTTAGATGCAAGCGTGAATTCAATCCCTTACTCCTCCATGCTAAAATAACGATTTGAAAAATCGTGGTGTGCAAATAAAGAAGTGGTTTAATTTGTTGGTTCCAGGTAGCCACCGAGTGTAAAGAGGCATTCGCTGAGCTTCAAACTTCTCTGAATCAGTACACAGCCGATCTACCACTGGGAACACCCATAGTGCCGTTCTTGGAGTATAAGGATTACTGTGCCAGGGTAAGAACCAGTTCAGAAGCCATTCTTCAATTTTTTGTTCTGCGTCGTGAACGAAGGTTGTGTTTGTAGGTACTGTTCCCGAACAATCCGCACAATCATCCGGTTCTTCGCGATCTTGAGGTGGATAGCCAGAAAGCGGGTGCGATCGAAGCAGGTCTACGAGAGTTCCATAAGTTGCTGATGAACAAGGTGAGTTTGATAGTCTGACTCGGGAAAATCTCGTAATTCCTATCTGGTGGTATGAGGTCCAAAAATGAAGATTGATTTCTCAGACTTTCTTCCTCACGATGGTGCGAACGATGGAGTCGAACAAGTACTTCCTTGGGAAGGATCGTGTCTACGTTGGCTCTTTGGTGATGGTGGTGCTTCAGGTATACTATGGTTTTGATCAATATCTATACATTCCATTCCAATTTATATTCATTTCAGGAGAAAATGGGCTACTGTACGGAGATGTTGAAGCAGCTGTTACGTGAACTGATTGATCGAACGGTGGAGAAGAAGTTTCAGCCGAAAATCCTCTTCCGACGAAGTGAAAGTGTGGCCGAGCGTATGCTGGCGGCATGGTTCACCTTCCTTATGCATGACTATTTGAGGGTCAGTCTTGAGTTGAAACTGGTTCAGCAGATCTTAGTCACACGAAATTATCGGGTGAAAGTTCTAAGTCAAGATGAATGATGGTGGATTTGCTTACAGAATTATGCCGGCAAGCGTCTCTATGACCTATATTGGGGCATCAAGCAACAAATGGAAAAGGGACCACAGGACGCAATAACACTTGAAGCTCGGTAAGTTTATGGAAATCAGCAATTGGGTTGTAATAACATAGTAGTTACTACTATTCATTACGGGCAGCTTCAAGGGATATCCACAACTACCTATGTATCACTAATCCTTCTACTTTCAATTGAAGTTGGTCTGTCAGAACGCTAGTTCTGCCATTACCCCGGCTCGAGAATGCTTGGAAAAGGCGCTGTGGGCTCCACCCCCTCCGCAGTGCAAACCTTCAAGATAGTGCCGCCCTGGTGTCTGCGTCTCCTTTGACCCCATCCTATTTCGTCCCTTCTCGTATGGATTTCTCGTCCAAGCGGCACTTTTTGGACGCACACTCGCGCAATGCCTAAATTAATTGCAGAAGAACTTTAATTTCTGGTATTTCGGGGGTTTCTTTTGCTTTTTTTTTTTTCGGATAGGTCAGCACTTCCTGATTCACATTTGAACCTTAATAGCCAGCTCCTGCTATCGTAGAATGTACCTTCACTGCAGGAAGACAGTGGTGTTTTGTTAGTTTGGGTGACATATTTTATTCCAACTGATAAATAATGTCCTGAACTCCTTAAACGAATATAAATCTTCTTAGTTCCATCATTGACTTTCTGAACCTAACATTTTTCTTGAACTCTACCCATAAGTCCAGACCTCCCATCCATGGTTTCGCATAATTTTCGATCGGTACCGGTTTATTGTTGTGGTGGAAGAGTGTCGCGTCGGACGCTGTGTGGCAAAAGTGTAAATGTTCTGCACAAGGCTTAGGCCGCCGAAATGTTCAGACTGTGAATCCAGCGATTCGCTCGCTCGAATCGCTGAATGCGAGCTTTGCACCAGTAAATCGAGCTGTGTACCAGCGGATCGAACGGTGTACGTGGATTGACCACTGTTAGAAGAAGGGCGGACCAAAGGTAATAACACGGAAGGTCGACTCAAGAAATACACTGTTGGATAAGGCAAGGACTTCTTGAAAACGTTGGTCGCTGCCACTGTCAAACGGTGTTAGTCGCTGTAAAATCAATTCGACTGCCCTTGGCACATAGTACGGTCCCTGGTACACAAGCACGAAACTCGCTTGACGCAAACGATTCGCTTAGCGAGTCGCTGGATTCGCAAAGTCTGACATCGGCCTTAGGTAGCCGCTCTGCAACTGTCAACCGTTTAAGCTATAAATTTTCGAGAGCGCTGCGTAAGCAGGGTAATGGAGCAAATGGGAAATGAGTCACAGCAGTCGAAGTTTGTAATGGTTGTAAATCAGATGTAAATCGAGATTGTTTCAGTTATTCTCTGTCGGAGGAGAAGCTGTTACGTGCAACGTTCGAGTACAAAGAGTTGACGATATTTATCGCCGCCGATTCGATGACGTATACCCAACCGGATATGCCCGTTCGAGTACTGGATTGCGATACTATTACTCAGGTAGAATTCTTTTCGTATAACTTTCGCGTCGATATTTCGCCTTGATATTTGATTAATATTTTAGAAAAAAATATGGACATAAAGAACAAAAAGGTCTACTGAACTAAGGTGTTCTCATGGAGTTTATGAACGTCCTGCTTTGTACGCCACTGGGTCCAACTGGACAGTACGTACGACCTATCGATTATAATCGTCCAATGGTCGAAGGCAGTTGAGTCCGTTACGCATGATGTCTTCTGTTAGCGCGAATTTATGGGTCCCGGTTAAATTTATGGGCGTTACGTCTCTTGAATCGTTTCGCAAACGACAATGACATGTGTTGATGGATGCAACAAATCTAGTTTTTTCTCCCCCGGGGATCTCAGTTTTTAGTTGAGATTCTAAAGAAAAATATTGTGCTAATTAGAGTACAGTTATCGCGATAGTGGATTGTAGGGGTACTTTCGCAGTACCTGGTTCGTAGGATGGACAGTGAGCAATGAGTATAGACTAGTTTAGTGAATAATAACTAGGACGACCGGTCTCCACACTAGAACATAAACAATTTTGCATGAGTAACAGGTGTGAACCCTGTCTGATAAGTTCGGGAAAGCCGCGCATTAGCGATTTTACCTGAGAATCCGAGTTCAATAGGTTTTGGAGGCCCTCATTATCTCCGTGAGCTTGGAAGTGGCGCGAGTGGCCAGAAAGTGGCGCTGCTTATCAAACGCCTCGCTTGTAACGGAGAATCGAAATTCTTGATCGCACGCCGTTTAGGACAATCAAGCTTTCCATCTCTTTGATATCCGATTTGTCTGGGAAGATAATTAAGTTGTTTGAATTCCGGCTGATTCGTGCGAGTCATTTTGAGGCTAAATTGCATTGAAATGCCGAAGTAGAAGTGGAGTACATGGCGCATCCCGAAAAGTAATTGATTACAACTTCAAAAACACTTACATCTTTTATAATATTTACTATCTCACTATTTATACACCTATTCACTCTTCTATAATCTTCACTTTCAAATTTCATTAGAGTATATTAATTTAATTTGTTTATTTAATCAAGTTTTAATTTTAATCAGAGTGCCATGCGAATCTTTAAAACGACTTGGCAAAAATTCAAGATGCTCCATTTCAATTCTGCTTTCTTGGGAATTATTTCTGTGACCTTACAGGTAAAGGAGAAGCTGCCTCGCCGCGATAACGTACAGTAACGCGGTATCGGATCGACCAAATGCAAATGACTTGGATTTGGAATGGCGAACGGGTATCAACGGTCGTATGGTATTGCAGGTACGGAACTTTTTCAAAGATTTACCGGCCAAACGCACTGCTCTGGGTTTACCGATAATCGTAATGTTAAGATATTGATGCGACTTCTCGCGTGGAACCAAGCGGTTGGAAGCGGCTGAATACGTTGGCTCATTACAATGTTCCGAACAATGCCGTACTAATGTTGATGGCTAGGCAGAACTCGTTGTATAATCTTGTGGGTTTTCCATCTGTTTATTTATTTACTTTACTTTTTATTGCTGTCAATAAGTTATAGTTATCTCTGTGTAAATTCCTCAAAGAGAGATGGAAACGATAGAGTTGATCCTGATGAGAATGAAAGAAGAAGTCCAGGCATCTGCGAAAAAAAAATGATGAATGGGTGCGGGGGATATATCCCCCGCACGGTCCGACACGGCCTGCAATGCGCGGGATATATATCCCCCGCGCTTGTCGTCAATGTGTTAAAGGAATGGCTCGCAAGTCCGCAAAAAGCAGGGACCCAGCTTTCTCCATTTTCCCCTTTGGGCGAGCCAACATTGGGCGGTGTAATCAATCGGAACACTGCGCTCTTCATTCTAGATGTGATCAGGATACCAGTACCATCTAAAGGAAAGCTCATATTAATAATAAAAATGAAGAATGCGTGAAATTGCGCCTTCAGAACCTATTCTAACATGAGGTTTGAAAATGCCAGGCGATGTCACTGAAATTTCACCCAGCATTCAGTAGTAACAACTTTTCCTTGTTTCTAAACGTGTCTGGAGTACTCTAGTCAAAGGCATTTTGTGCATTTCGAGATTTTACAGAGCTACAAAATAAGTTTTGCCCTGTTGTTACCGGCGCTTTGCATGCAAAAAACGCCTCGTCCCATGCGCGCGACAAGGAAAAAATCGCTCGTCGTCAACGTGTTAAAAGGCGCATCGCGGCAAGGGATAGCATTTGGGATAGCCAATCGGTAGGCGGGCAGAAGGACGAGTACATCTAGAGAGAAGGGTGAAGCCTTGTACCCCGCTGCGAGCGCCTCCTTCCTGCGAATATGTCTTGTTTTGGTGCCGCTTCGAGGTCCAGGCCTCCATGTTATGCAGAGCGTTTCACCTCAACAACCTGCAATTTATCGTGCCAAGTGTCTTTGAGAAGAGCTTTAAAACAATTATTGAATTAAGGTCTCAGCAATCTCGTCCAAAGTAAAGTGTTGGGTCATGTTTTTAAATGGGATTAGATACACTTGATAAAGGATGTAAGTCCAGTGCAACCTGTGTTAAGTTCTGTGATACTGTAGCCAGGAAATAAAAATAAAAGCTTCAGCTGGATTTCAGCAGTTGCGGGCCAGTTGCGGCGAATAAAGCCTTGACGAAGACATGAAGTTGTGGCGGGTTTTTCTCGCGCGCGTTGGACCAAAACTTTCATGTTTCGGCTTTCTGCACTCCAATTGCTAAAAAGTCGGCGGGGTTATAGCAAGCGAAACTTTCCAGCATCACTTGTCTCTCGTAGATTGATTCACGTAAATGGCCTTTCTGTTCCATATTAACTTTTCATCGATATTTATTTTTTTACTTTCCATGCTATGCTGCAAAAGCTAATTTCTATTTTTCCAACTACAATTAGTTGAACACTGTTTTGTTGTCAATAATCACCATTATTTAGTCACTGTTATCTGAACGTAGTGAAAAATCGACGCTTAGCCTGAAGAATAGTCCGACATTATCGAGACCTTGGGTTGGCACAAACAGCAGCAGTACTTCCACCCAGGTTCGCGTTTTTCAAATCCCCATATTTTTTTTTTATTTCCAAGTTTTTCCAATGTATATATGGTTCAGTAGTTTTATCTCTGATATTGATTACATAATTAAGGATGCTGAAGGCCAGAAACTTTTCCATCTCGTCAAGCCAACTGAACATGGTCCGAGCGAGAATCAAGAGAAGATGGTCACAGAAATCTACCTCACTAGGTTTGGACGCAAACTTATAATTCTTGCTATTTCCACAATATTTTTCCATGAATCTGAAGAGAGGAAAAGATGAGCCAAATTTTCGAGAGAATGTAGTTATCGCATGGGCGGGGTGTCATAATGGAGCGTGCCTTGCAACAAACAAAGGCCTGACGGCTTCCATGTATATGACGAATGATGATTGCAGGTTATTGATGATGAAAGGAACGCTGCAGAAGTTTATCAATGATTTACTAGAATCAATATTTTCGACGGCATCACGATCAGCACCACTACCAGCCGCGATCAAGTACATGTTCGACTTTATGGATGAGCAGGTAAAGGGCTCTTACCATGACTTGCAGTTCAATGTGTCATGCTTTCTAATGTTCTGCAATATTGTTTCGAGTTGAAAGGATTCCTGTAATCTTGATCGTCCTCAATTCAGGCGCTTGAACACGGTATCACTGATGCGGAAGTGGTTCACGCATGGAAGAGCAATGCGTTGCCGCTCAGGTTTTGGGTCAATCTGATAAAGAATCCACATTTTGTGTTCGACATTCAAAAGCCGACCAAGGTATTGATCGATTTGATTTGATAGATTTAATTTTACCTGGACCATATGATCGGAATAGCATGCTTGGAGTTTCAATTTGCCCACCCTTAGGGGGAAAGGCTGTTCAATTTGTGTGTTTTTACCGGGACATCACCTAATGGAGATCGGTGATGTTATTCTTGCATAAGTACTCGGTACTGTTGACTATTTACCAGCGGGTTTGTTGAGCAGAACCTTAAGGTGTGGTAGTGGATTCAGCCGGGAATTGAGAGGGAGCTGTAAAAGTAGCTGAGAAGCTACTCTGAGAAGTTGGACGTCCCCTGAAGTAGCTGAAATACCAAATGAAGGGAGGATTTCTATAAATGTTATTTCAATCTAGTTTTGAGAAAACTTCTTTTTTCCCCTACTTTGTTATTATATTTTTAGCTGTATTTTTTAGGTGGAGGGATGTTTGTCCGTTGTGGCTCAAACGTTGATGGACGCATGTTCAACGCAAGATCATCAGTTGACAAAAGACTCACCGTCGAGTAAACTGTTGTTCGCGAAGGACATGTATCAATACAGGGACTGGGTGGACAGGTTTGTCGAAAATGATCATTTTGTCACTATTTGTAGTTTTTGTCCTCTATTCGTTGTCAAAACTAATCCTTTGTTTTTCAGCTACTTATTCGAATTGCCGATTTCCGCGATTTCATCAGACATGGCCAGCGCTGTTGAATGAGGAGTCTCGAGTGCATCGTGGCCAATTCCATGTGTTCTCGGCGTTGAATGAGCTCTACAAGTACCTAGACCAGTACAAGGATCCAATTATGGACGCCTTAGAGCACAACGAACATGCTCAAGCAAGTCGGCTGCCTGGAAGGTTACAGGTGTCTCGATGTTAAATCAGACCTGCTTATGTGATGGAATTGTGATGCCTAAGTGACGAGTGTTTTTACTGCCGTTACAATTCTCTATGTGTGCTCCCATAAACAAGTTTTTTTGGAATATTCACGGAATGAATATGACCGCCCTATAATTATTGCTATGAGCGAGTGGTGGCGTTTCCAGCGCGTGCTTGGCGTAGGGCTACATTCGGAGCGCACTGACAGCCACACCGATCAAATTCCTTCTAGCGTGGAAACCCTGCAAGAGTAGTTTTTACTTGTGGAGATAGCTCGACTCAAAATTTTCATAGACCTTGCCTTTTGACTCTAATTTTTGCCAACTTCAAATTCATTCAAAATCTCTATCATATCTAAATAGTAAACCTCAGAATCACTAGGCTTTGTTCACTCGTATTGATTTTATTAATTGCAGCCTCCTGCTTTGCCAAGCGGACATCAATTAGCGTAGGTTGATATCTTCGTGCACTTTGTGATAATTTTTTGAAGACGTATATGACTACGGGGGGGGGAGTGAAATAGTTAGCCAAAAGCTTGCGTCTTGTGCCTCACATGTTGCCATTTGTTTGGTGAACCATGGTAACTTGCCTGCTGGTCTAGTTTAACTTCTTGTCAGAGGTCTCCAATGAAGCGCCTGCGGGTGCGCGCAAAGCATCATACAATTCTTATGGGATCTAAGCTAATTAGTTAGATAGCTTGTTCCGACCAATGCAAGAACACCAAACAAAAATCTAAGCTGGTGTGAAAGTCCACGATCAGTCGTGCGATTCGCGCGTCGCCACGACGACATCCGAGCGGCAGGGACTCTGCATTAGCCTAGAACGTTTCAAAAATCAATTCCGCGTTGATCACTGGGGGGGGGAGTTACCTTACCCAACATCTTTCCTCTCATTCTTACTGCCAAATTACTCTTACATCACGTATCAAAGGTTCTGCCACAAGACGAGAGGCGGGACGCAAACTCCGCCCATACGGTCAGCGCCCAATGTAATTTTGAGGGACCGTAGCATGATTGCCTATGGACTAGACCACATCTGCTTTCTTTTTTTTGAGTAATAAATTACAACTTCTTGAGCTTGGCATTTATTTTCAAATCGTTTATAATAGATCTCATACCCTGGTTTATCTTCAGGATATGTTGGCGCTCATGGAATCCGATCAGAGCAGGACGGACTACGACAGTTCGACGCTGGGCCTCGGCTATAATTCAAACAGTCGATTAATGCCTCGCGAACGATTATAATATCCACAACAAAGAGGCCTTCTCTTGTCCGAATACCTAGTCGCGTTCTAATAAATCGCTCAATCGATAAATCGATGATCGATCGGTGATCGGCGCGCAGGGTGGTAACGTCTGCTAGTCTGCACGGGTGTAGCGTCACACGCGTCACACGGGAATTCTAAATCTATAATATCGACGCAAAGTTTGACAAAATTGTGAACGTTGTTCTAAGATTAGATGATGGCTGTGATCTGTGTCTTCTTTGCGATGTATCATCGATTTTTTAGTGTTGTAAAAAAATTTGTGTGTAGTGTGTCGGGTCGTACATGTAATGCATGCCGTACCAGTGATTGAAAGGATTTAATTTCAGTAATATTTTTGATTGTTTTGTTGTTGTTTATAGTGTTTATTGATTGCAGAGGTGTGGACAGGTGGTGGACAATAGTTGCCATCGCCAAGCCTCGTGCTGCGAGTTCATTCTCATTTTCTTCCCTCAAAAAGCCTCATAATATGATGACGATGATTTGTATCCATTGTGCTGCTCAAAAAATCCTTGTATAAAAAAGTCCCTGGATAATGATGGTGCTTTAGTGAATTCGCTTAAAATATGCATCTGTTTTTCATTCTAGATAATTTTCAAAACCCAATTTTTCCATATTTCCATATTGATCGTCTTTGAAAGCGCGGCCGGGGAGCGCGCCGCGTTTCCGATGGTGATAATCATTGTGAATATTGATCGGCAAATGAAATGAGATTTATGAGAACAATTGTGAATTTCGTGATATCTTTCAAATATTGTTGGCGATTCTTAATGTCGAATATATGTATCGAGCGCAGGGATCTGAATAAATATTTATCGATTTTTTCTCTTTTTCCAGAAGTTCATTTCGTGGTGTTTCGTCAGATGGTACCACATCTTCAGTGACGTTATTCTGGTCATCTTGCGGCTTTTGAGTAGCTACGATAATTGGGAAACCTGGTCGTGAAATTCAAGGCTGACCCACGAGGGCGTAAGCCTCACCACGTTACCTTCCGAGACAAGTTGGTGCAGAGCTGTTAGAAGTTTTCCGTCCAGCGGCGTCGATAGAGCTGTCTTGGGGAGGCGGAATTACATTGGCTTTGGTGGAAGCTCGCCACCTCGGGGTGAATCATCCCGCCCAAGAGGAGTTTACAGTTCGTCCCTACATAGGCGCTGGGGTACATTTTCCTAACTTCGTGCTTTTTGTCGAAGGGCGAAACTCATGGGAGGGATCGTGGGTCGAAAGTTCACCCACTTAGGGATTACGGTTACCCAGGCGGCAGTAGGTCTCCCCGAAATGTGGGGAGCTTTGTACATTCTCGGACACTGCTCGCACCGCTCAGTCTTCACCGTATTCTGGTAGGTAATGTTTGGAAGCGCGAGATCAACAAAAAATTTCACGCTGCTTTCGTTCCCTTGCAGATGGCGAAAAATTATTCATGCGTAACTCGGGTTCTCCTGAGCTGTTCTGCCGAGAATAAACTGTCGTCCACCTTTTGTGACCCTCCAGGCGACAGTAACTAGTCAGTAGATCGCTCACATTAGATGCACGGCTGTTTCGCGGGTTCGGACTGCGAGACTCATTCAGTTGGCTGGAGTGAATGACACTTTAAGCATCGTCGTTTATTTCCAAACGGTTTGTATGGAATCCTTTGGGTTAGGTCCCACGTGAATCCGTCAGCTCGATTGAGCTCGTTATCATTCTCAAACTAAAAACTTAGTGAGCTGCGGAGGGTAGGTCCTGAAGAAATCAATTCGAACTAGGGTGCGGTAGGGCGTAGGATCCGGTGACTGGCGCCCGTTCCGTCGATTGTAGGTTTCTAGGTTTGCAGGTGCAGGGAGGTCGGGACAGGGGAGAAGAGATAGTGGTAGGTGCTTGCTCAGCACGCTCGGTTGCTGCTTGTTGGTGGTCGATCTTGTGCCTTGGGCGACAAAGATCTAGGTAAGCCTTGTAGCCCTCTTGGTTCAATCGATACCGCCTGTTGGTTTAGTAGTCTGGAGAAATTGTCTTCAGGATTGTTTGGCTCATGAAAGGATCGGTCTCAATTGCTTTTCGACTTTCAGGCTCTGAAGAAGCCGAAACGTAATAAAATGTGCTGAAATCTTGGACAAAACCATACACAAAACCATACACATCATTTAGTTAAGCATACTCTCTTCTTTGGGAAAGAATCCGCGTCGAAGCGAAAAAATAACCAATTAGCTTTATTAAACCTTACTAATAAACAAGTACGACAAACAAATTCCGTGAATTAGTATGGTTAGTATGTGAAAACACCAATCGACAAAATTTTGTTCAATGAATCGGACTAAATTTGTTTGCCTGTAATTGTGTTACTTGTAGTTTAGCATTGAAATTTGCTATTTGTTGAATTCTACAGTACTTCATTGCTTGGCGTATTCATTTCGTTTTGGTCTTTTCACAAGTCTGAAATCTGGAAGTTGTTTTGTGCAAAGAACCATTACTCTGAGAGGTTCCAATACCTTCATGAGTCCATTAACACCTTTAATTTGCTGGGTTAATAAGTGTTTGTCGCTTTCCGATGAAGGACTCTTAAAAAAGGGAATGTGTTGGCTATATAGGTAGAGAAGAGGGCTTTCTTTCAACTCACCCTGGCCTTAGTCTTTTGTTTCGATTGCTCCTTTGATCTGAAAAGATTTTTTTTTCAAAACTTTCTTTGTGATTATTGCAGTACTTGCCCTGGGTAGGAATGGGTCAAATACGACAAAATTTACAGAGTTTTCAAAAAACTCAGAAGCACACGTCACGATCAGTTTAGTGTTTGGCTGGTTCGAAATTAGGGACGTGAAGTATGAACCGATAATAAAATCGAAGAGAAATACGAATTTTTGCATTTTCCTTTGTAAAAGTTTTTGTCTTTCGCAATAAATAATTAAAGTATCACATTGCTTAATACACATTTAGAAAAGAAATCGTTCGGGATACGAAAATAGGGATACTTTTTGTGAAAGGTATGGCCTGATAGGAAGAGGTAGACATATCGTGAGGGAGAGGTGCTTAGATCCGCAGTCATGACAAAGCCCAAAACTCTTGTCGAGCATTCTCGTGTAGCAAGAACGGCCTTCCGCATGGGCCACCCTACACTG
>MU871580.1:0-14247 GCA_036418205.1 Ostertagia ostertagi
TCTGTAAATATAAAAGAAGGGCGTTACTGCGTAACACATGGAATGTCCTTTTGCTGTCCAGATTTTAAGATGTTTTGTATCAGATCTGAAGATGATCTGCTGGTGTTGTTGGCTGCAGTTGAGTGGGGACCAAATGCGTTCGTGCTGAGCAATGACAGATTTGGGGTGCATGTTGATCGTGCCAATTGTACCGGACGACTTTCTCTCGAGGAGTGGATGCGACGGAGGATACTACGCTTCGACAGGCTGAACTGGCAGTATGAGGTGCGCCAACGATCTGATACCTAATCATTTAAACGACCGAACGACCTTAGCTTTTGAATTGAAGACCAAACGATCCTTTTTAGGCCCTTCCTGAATACGGCGAATTCGTTCAACAAGTCGCTCCAGGAACGTATTTCATACCGATTTCTGAAGAAACACCTGGAATTCCTCGACGGTCCGCTCGGCTGCTCACACTTTGACTGTATTGGTTTGGATATGTCAGTCAGTACAGCAAAGCTCCCAGCAGTCAAGTGTTTAGAGCAGCTTTAGGTCTTTCATTATTCTAGGTTCAGTAGGATGGTGTTCATGTTTACTAGGGCATCATACAGGATTGTACTTACTCATTGGCGCAAATTACAGTTTTTGTTATTTGTTGAATTACAGTAGGCGCCGGTTTACGGTGGTTCTAGGCACAAACCATCACGTAAGTAGTTTAGTTTCATGAAATTAGGTGCCTTCATTCTCTCGTTATGATTATATACATAGTACCTAAGTTGAGTTGTTACTGTTGTTAATACAGAACTTCCACACTTCACCTGTTATGTTACCTTCAGTTGTTACAAATTGTACAAGCAAAATGTGAATAAAATATCCTGTAAAAGCGTACCTGTTTTTTTTTCAGTTTCCAGGCATGTAACTCGTAGGGAAATAGAGAGAGTGACAGGCAGTGCCGCCATCACATCTGTGAACTGGGAGTAGATACAGATAAACTGAGGAAACGTTTCGTCTGTGGATTCAATGGATAGGAGGTAAACAAGTTGTGAAACATTACAGATGAAGTTGTGCTATAACCGCATCTCAGAATCTTCTCGTGGTTGCCTTCACTAGTGCAGTTTCTTAGCTATCGGCGGAATTTAGGTGCAATTATAAATAATAAGTAAATTACGGTATAGTTAGCTTCGCGACTACAGCATCTATGAACTGGACATTCTGGCAAGGTTCGCCTTTCTAAGAACCTTACGGCTCTAAAGCAACTCAGAGCGACCTGATTTGTTAGTAATTACTTGAAAAGGGTAACAAAATTGAGTAGTAGAATTTAAAACTGAAGAGCTTTCAGTTAGCCAAACACGCCTAATATGGTGGACGTATTTCGAAAAAAAAGCAAGAAGTTTGGTTCTGCAAGTAAGCATTTCGAATCGTTTTACCATAGAAAGCCTCCTTTCCCAATGACCCTTGGTATTTAAGTTGATAGAATTAAGAAGGCTGTTTGCAACTATGTAGACAAAGTGCCTACGTGGTCTGCGCGAGCGAGTGTTTGAGCAGTCAAACAGTTAGTAAATCAGTCGATTAGGCAAGCTAATCTGCATCATGATGTTTTTCTCAGTGAGCTATACCTAATTAGGCAATAGGAGTGGCGAAATGACGAGAATGGCATTCATTTGACAAATTAGTCATCTGATGTCAGTTTAGCTCGACGACTTACTCTTTTTGCAGCATTTCTTGGCAACTTTGACCGGCACTTCTGGCCTTGGAATGTCCATAAATGAAGCGTTTTGTTCCTTATTCATGACTAGTATTGCTAACTCTGTGGATTTTCCTAGGTCTCCATCCAAAGTTCCATGGGGAGTTGAAACATTCCCTGGTTGGTTCCTGAACGAACTGTTCCCTTCGGCCGAATTCTCCTGCCTGTTTCAAGCCTGGCCTCAATCATAAAAACGCCTAGCAAAATGGCTAGAAAGGGAACTCGTTTAGTTCCATCATTGAGCTCTTATTTTTTTTGTTCCAAGTTTAGATGCTCACTTTTTCCCTTACAGGAGCAGGAAGTCCCTCTCCCACGAATAGCTCAGTGGGAATAGCTCAGGAACTGAAATGTGTTCTTTCCCACATCAAAAGTGAAGATTAAACGTGTCTTTAAATCGAAAGCGACTATTGCATGGGTTGTCGCTCGTTTGGTCTTCCCTGTTTCTAGCCACATCAAAATCATATACAGAAAGTGTGAAAAAGCGACTTTGTAAACAAATTCTCTTTGAATCCGTGAGAGTTTTCAAAAAGGCTTCTCAGAAACGTCCAAAATGGCAAATCTGTGATTGTATTCTAGGGGTCGATCCTACAGGCCAAAAGAAATCTCTGCTGGAAGAATAATCAGCTGCCTTGATAGATGCTCGGTTCTTTTTGAAACAATTTGTCTCAGCTGATGCGACAGCTTCGTAGAAGTAGCGTCAAAACAGGTGATTACTAAATACGAAGAGATTAAAGTTGCCATGGATCGACTTATCATCCATCATTACCA
The DNA here is from genome assembly GCA_036418205.1 of Ostertagia ostertagi. Lineage (NCBI taxonomy): Eukaryota > Metazoa > Nematoda > Chromadorea > Rhabditida > Trichostrongylidae > Ostertagia > Ostertagia ostertagi. The sequence goes on from MU871580.1 coordinate 2,495, forward strand.
CACCGTCTGCTGGTTACACCCATCATGAGAGGGTAAATCACTTCGTACTTTAACTCGCGGTTACGTCATCATTATGCAATCCAAAGCAGATTAGATAATAGTCGTCTGGGCATTATGAACACCCTGATGCCACCATGGAATTTCTGCATTGTTTGTGATCATTGTTTGCCTTGTGGCGAGCTAATGACATCAGTCGAGCTTACACTTTTTTGCTGGACTTCCACTATTTGTTATTTCTCAATACCAATAAATTGTGGGAGCTGTATGGATGGTTCCTAGCGTTTGGATTTAAAAGGCCAGCTGCTTCGAGAAGCGCATGTTCTTTCTCTGTTCGCTTAGAATCTGTGAGCCCTCTTATGGTAACGTGGAGAGTCGTCTTTCCTCAACAGACCGAACACCTGTGTTTCTGATTGTGACCGTCTGTTTTTGGCCGCAGTCCGCCTTGCGAACTTTCCACAAAGATGTCGTTATGAACAAGACTTGCACAGATGGACGCAACTCGCACCTCTTCCTAACTGGGCACGTGAATACTCCATTGACTCTTGAGTTAGGGTGAAAGGTGCCCCGGTGACGCACTCGCCCGGTAAGCAAGAGGTAGGGGTTCGAGTCTCGCCTGGGACGTTTTGTTCATAAACCCAAATTCTTGAACACACTTAACCCCCTCATGTTCTCCGCCCTATTGTATAGTGCCTTATTTGTCTCCAAATGCGGCTGGAAACCCACAGTGAAAAAGCTTGCATATGTCGAGGTCCTCGACACTACCGTAAATCCATGCATAGAAAGTTTGCCTCGACGAGCAAGATACGAGCAGTCTTCTGCCGCGTTTCATCTTAGGCTTTTCATCCATCCCTCTTCTTGCTGGAATCATTCACAACAAGTGGATACGAATTGTGGCGCTTCTATGAAACCTAGATTTCACGTGGCAAACCACGGGTCAAGGGCAAACCACAAAGTTTTGGTCTAAGATGCGGGTTTGCTCTCCATGTCGAAGTTTCAAAATTTTGTAAGACTGTTTTTCTGCACTCGTAGGTTCTTTTTAAGAGAAAATGATTTCAAGAATGACCAGTTGACCACTTACAGGTTTTCTGCAGGTATTCGTCTTGCACCAGCTGCACACCTTCTTGTGAAATATCCGCTGTCGTTCAATATATGGACAAAGAGTGAGTGCCCAATATTTTTTTTCTTTTTTTTTGGAAGGGTTATCCTGCTTCCGGAACAACATTTTCCTATAGGGCTTTTCCAGAGCCGGAAGATTTAAATAACTCATTTATCTTTTTATCTGACTGCTGCCATAAAGCGAATTTTCATCAATGCGTTGAGGAATGAGTCACAGACTCGGTCTCACCATTCGCCCCCTCCCCTCAACCCCTCAACATCACCTGCTCAGAGCGACCGCGATGAACGAATGGCGTTTCTTACTTTTCCGGAGGGAATAACAAAACGACAATGATTCAGCAGATCACTGCAGATGATTTTTCATGTTGCGACTATTCGCCTCAATTATCACCCCAAGAAGTTAAGCGCCTCTTGAAGTCATAGACTGACAAAACGCATACCACATTGTTGGTTCATTCAGTAAAAGGCGATTGCTTGCAAAGAAGGCAAGCCGAGGGTAGGTCGGTGTGTAAAAGTGTCCAATAATAAGATGGAGAAAGAGAGTGGTTTGGAAGAAAAAACGAAACCAAAAGAATTTCCCCGAGTAGGGAACTCCTGTTTTTTAGCCACACTCCACCGCCGGGATAGAGAAGGGGCGTGTCCGAACGAGTTTCACAAACGGCTACTAATACCAACATTGAGCGCAGACAATGCTGCGACAACCACTCCCCCTCTTCAAAGGAACCAGAATTGTGCAATTGCAGAAATTGACGTGGCATTAATGTGGCATCGATTCAAGAACATCTTTGAGCACACGTGATGTCACCTTTTCATCGAGAATTAGCCACGTGTGCCAATGCCACGTCAATTTCTGCAATTGCACAATTTCTGGTCATTTGAATCAAGGTACGTCGCTTCTCGCAGCTCCAGGCGGTAGGCACCAGCGCGGAAGGCGGGTTTGCGGACGAGGGTGAAAGTTGAGATTGCGGTTGAGCCTTCAAACCCTTTGCACCCATTCAAGCTGCAAGAAGAAAGAAGGTGGCGATTCAAAGCTCTGCGGTCTGCCCCCCACGATCGGGATTGGAACTGGCGATCCCGGAACGTGCCTTCAATCACTTTAACTTGTGACATCACCTCGAATTTTCGAATTCACGGTCCTCTGTCACTGCCTGTTAACCGGCTCCCCACATCGTTTGTCGTGAGTACTGATAATCAGTATGAATAGTAAAGTGTCAATCAATAAATAAAAGAAAGAAAAAAGAATAAACAATCTCAATAAAAGCCGTAAGAAAGCAGCGCACAGGTTCTACGGTGAGCAAGCTGCAGGGAAAGCACAGTGTGGTGTTTCTTACTCAGGCCGCGTCCTGCTCAACTCAATTTTTCCTTTGTGACGACGTAAGGGAGTTACAGAAAACCCAGCAATACGTCGTAATCAGCAAGCTCAAATCTCTCAAAACCAGTCTATCTTACATGGGCATCCTGCGTTTGCTCTCGCCGGCGCCTCGCCCAAAATGCGACGTTTGGCGCGCGACAAGATCGCTTATTGGTACTAGCCTTCAACCGTCCATTCCACTAATTCAAACGGGAGAGTGCATTTCTTGTCTGGAAGTGTGGGGGGGTTGATTAGGCCGTGTTTAGGGTTTGAGCACAATTAGGTACCTCTGGAAGGGTCGTAGAAATTGTGGGTTGTGATGAACGGGATTAGGTGGTTTTTTCAGGAGTTTGACGAAGGTTTTCTGAGGATACGGTAAGGTAGACGAGGAGGAAGTGTGCAGAGCTGGTGTGCCGACTGTGTCAGAATCGAATACAACTATGGTTCGAGTGTAGTAGTCAGGGTTGATGAATGGGTTGTTTGGGGGATCACCCTACCAAGTCTGATGGTGGTGGTGTGGTCTCGTACCGAGATCTCCCTATAAGGGGGTCGCAAAATTTCTGGAAAAATGCGAACGCGACCGTTGACCCTGCTGGGGACGAGCATTCGGCGTTTATTTGTGCCCGCTCGACGTTCACAAAGAAATTTATTTTTTTATTCATTTTAAATTTCTTAATATTTTTCAAATGTCTATTTTAATAATTTTTAATTTACTTGTTTTATTAATTCATCCTAAAATGCCAGAAGAGGGCATAAGACAAGAGTGTAATAAGTTCTGATGAAGAGAAACTTTAGGCGAAACCAGTCGACATCTTCAATAATCCTGGCAAAGGAGACATCTTACAACTTCGCAATCTTAAAAAGAATGACACGTAAGTTTTTTTCTTCCAGTTAGCTTTGAAATTTAATGGTCCGTATCAATTAGAAGTTTATTTTACCCATAATGGCGGAAAAATCTCCCATTTCAGGAGAATGTATAATGCCATGCATACTGACGCAGACGAAAAATGGTACCTCACCGATAAAGATGGTAACATTGTCATACCGTATACTATCACAGGGCCATTTGGTGAGTTACAACGCACAAAGCAGGCAAAACTCCCTACAGGGAACTGGAGCATCATTCTTGGTTTATAATGGAAATTACTATATCAACGACTTAGCCAAAACCAGTCCTTCTGCTGACTACTTTCAGTCCGTCTATAAAAAGCCGGCTCCTCCGATGCAAGATTACCCCCTAGGTCTCCAGACACAGGTTGATTGATATATCCACCAAGGGCGGAAGTGGTGTAGTGGCAAGTGGCACGCTTACCACGCGAGCGGTCCGGGGATCAAATCCTGGGTCGTGAGTCGCCCGGGCCAACCAAGCCTTCCATCCCTCCGGGGTCGGTTAATTGGTACCAGACTTGTCTGGGAGGATAAAAACACTGACTTGTACATCGGCTGGCCCCGCAAGTCATTGTATAGGCCACATCGCATTCAAACGCCACTACGAATGTACAAATGGAAGTAGAATGCGTGCCGCATCCCAAAAAGGGATTGATCAACGGCAAATGCTTTATCCTTTTTATTTATCCACCAACTATAAGAAGCCTGTGAAATACGCGACCTTTGGAGACTCAAGGGGATAAAGGACAGCAGAAAATGAAATGAAAGTACCCAACTTGCAACACGCCCGAATAAGGTGCCACCTCCTTGTGCTTTTTCGCATTACGCCAGGTTATTTTCCCTTCGATACACTGCTGCTTGCACCTGCTCCGTACTTCCTCCATTAGCGCCACTACTCCCCCCCCCTAGCCCACCGAACAAAGTCTTACCTGTGACTGTGCGACTGCACTAGACACGACTGTATTATAACTTCAGTCCGGTACCATTCGTACCTAGTAAGTAGCTGCCCTCACCCCCCACCCCCTAGACTGCCTACACTCCCCCTGGCGCACAGGTTTCTCGATGTACGGGACCCCGTGAGCCAGGGGGCTCGTCGCGCAGCTCTCTGCCCTCGCGCTTTGGGTCGCAGGTCTCATCTTCTATTCGTCGCCTCCTCCTCGCCGCTCGTCGTCTCTCCTCCCTCTACATGCTCCACGTCTCATTGATGGTTCCTGTCGGCCGCTTCCAACCCCTCGGAGGATAAAGGGGTTACCTCTAATTCATCAGTCAGTCATTAAATCTTGGTCCAATCGCCAGACCGAATGAAAATAGTTGGACTTTAAGCCGTATTTCTTTACAACGGGTGAGCAAGAGCGTATTCATTGGTTTTGATGAAACCACGCCCAGTTGGAGATAGATTTTGCAAGCATCGCCTTATCGCATGAGAATCCCAACCGTGCACGCGTCTTCCCAATATGAGAAGGTACCCTCCCCTTCAAAAAGCGAGAAAGTGTCGGGTGCAGACCATGCACCACAAGTGACGACGGCCTTCACAAAATGTTAATGTTTTTCTGCCAATGAAATGATTAGCCTGTTGCAGTTGTATTCTATCGATTGTCACTAATTACAACTATCATTTACCAGAAATCAGCTATCACTATGAACAACTTCTAACCAGATTTACTTGGAGGCCGTCGTCAGTTGTGGTGTTTGGTCTGCACCCGACACTTTCTCGCTTTTTGAAAGAGAGGTTATATGCTAGCTTGACTATCCTGCGATGGGATAAGATGGGACAGGGCCAAGTTCTGCCGCCTACAACGTCCATGGTTGCGAGAGATCCCGCGCTCACGCTCGCCAACCAAATCTCCCATCCCTCTGGATCGATAACTATTTATAGACTTGGAACAAGGATAAATTTTCACATTACTTCACACCAAAATCTCTGAATAGGGTCCCCTGTTGGAGAAATAACGTTTTTGAATGAAAGCAAAGCGTGGGGCGCATCTCATTTGCCGTTTTTCGGTATGTCAGAAATGCAGTCAGTAAGGACAAAATTTCTGATTTACACTGGTAGTAGCAAGGAGCGGAAAGGGCAACAAGTTTCTAATTCCTTGCCCATAGCAATGATTGCCCATCACAAGAACGCTTTAGGTTCCTCTGCTGACCCATAACTGAACCCTTCAGAATAAGAAGTTGCAGTCGTTTCTTTCAGTCCGACTGATGCTGCGCTTTTATAGTTCGAAAGGAAAATCTGTGATTCAATCCACCGCGATGAAACCGAATTCGCTAAAGAATACCTGGTCATCAAAAAGATGGGAAGTGAGTCGGACTACATAGATTTGAGTCACTACGATGAAGTGCAAGGGCTCGTAGAAAATCATCGAAGTGGCGCTTATCGCTTGACTGCTCTCGCAATATTAGACTAGGCTTTCCTTCACAGGAAGCGTTACCGAAACCCACGAGACTTTTATTTGATCTTTCTATGTCTTCCACCACGAATCTCTCTAAGGAATGCTGCTTTCGTGATGTATAGTACAATGAAGGTAGTAGTAAGCACTTGTGCGAATGTAAGGAATTGTGTCGGTTGAAAACAAAGAGAATCGATGCGGATTAGACTCCTACCTCGGCGAAACTGTAGTGCGCATCCCACAGGAAGAAGCGCGCGACGCGAGAAGCGACAGCGACGCAGATATGCGGTGGATCGAGGTCGCAGCGTGGGATGTCGACGTGAGGCGCAACTGTAGCACATCTGTTTATTGGGAGGGCTAACTTCAACAGTACGGGCAGCGACTTGTCCGGACCCGTCGGTGTACCTGCCTTCTCTCTACCTGCCTCCTATCGGGTACTAGGTTATACGAGATCATGAAGAGCGATGGTGATTTCAGGTGCTACACGAGTGTCGGACGAATTGGCGGCCGTAGTGTTGTGCAACTCGAGTCTAGTGATGAAGCAACGTAGGTGTTTTGGGAGTCTAGTCAATATTCTATCTGATGGGCGGAGACTGAGCAAAAGTTGTGTCTGAGTCATAAGCTCACAGAATCCCGATCAAATGGAAAATCAAAAAATATCAAATGGACCGCTACTAAACGGTAGAGCATCTAAACTTAAGCTTTCAAGCCGCTTTAACATGAAATTTGAATCAGATTTCACTTGAAAGTCCATCCCAGCAAAAGTTATTGGTTTCGTTCCATCAACGCGTGATTCAAAATCACACTTGTGAGTGCTCTGGCCCCCAACAGGCCACCGCGCGCGAAGCAAGAGACGAGTTGCAGCGCGTGCTGTGCGATATGAGACGTAGTATGGTACACTCTCTTTAACCTGACGCCTAACCGCTACAGTATGCGCTGCGACTCGTCCCTTTGCCGCGTCTGCGCGTCCGACATGACGGGGATATTAGTGGGATTACAAAGTCCGGTGAGTGACCGCAACCGTAACACGTGACTGGTTGGCGCGCAACGTCACGTGTCATCGATTAGAATTCGACGTGCCCTTTTGTCGTTTTTCCGCGCACTCTACGGCGACAGAATGGGCGTGATAGAACCTGGCTCTTGTACGGAGCGTCCATGCTGGTATATAGGAGGACTATGGCAGTTGGTCGAATGTGCCGGCAAGTGGTTTAGCCGGCACCCCGGGGCTAACCTCCCTTGCCCTGCGCGCGCGCCGCGCAAGCGGCGAGGCGAGTGCTGCGTGTATTTTTGGATAGTCGCCCAAGGGCGGCTGTGGTGGAGGGGGTATTGTGCACTCACCAGCGAGGCGCTATACCCTCTCACGTTGGTGCTGAAACGTGTGTATGGTACACATCAGTAGTGTAGCTGCGCGCTCCAGTGCCAACGTGGATTACGGTAGTGGTCACTCACCGGACTGTTTAATCCGGCTTTGTGTTGGGGACACCGTTGAGTGCTCATATGCGTAGTTATGGCTAAATGCCCCACTGAAGAGCTGAAATTAAAGGCAAAGTCCTAGCGGAGAATGCAACTCAGCGACAATTGGCTAGAAACCTAGACAGGACGAAAATAAAGCCCTGATAGTGGGTGGCGATAAGTTGAATACACTGATGTGGGTGGTGTGGGTTGGGCGGCGCAGTGTGGCACTCCTCGGCTTAGGACCTCGGTTTGCATATTATTCCAAAAGTGTGTAATGCTTCCGCTACCGTAAAGTATTTTCATGGAAAGCCTATTTTCAAGAAGCTCTTCCTGATTGCTGCCTTTAGATTATGGGGTGAATTTACGCAAGCTTTATCAAAAGACGAGGCTGCTTTCGAATTCCTCCAGCGGCAGAAAAGAAGCACATGTGCCCTAACGACAAAACGGATTTCTGGCGAAATTTAGGTTTTCTCCGTCAAATATGCAGCAGTACGCAAGGGCAGACCATGTGCAGAAGTGGCGGGGCGATTTGGATGGTTTAGTTGCGCTAGGAGCCCAGGTTGGAGCATTGGCGCCGCCCCAACCCATTGAGCCCGCCCACTTTTCCATGCGACCTTCCAAACAACCACATGGAACACTAGATGTTAAGTTGTTATTTGGAAGGTCGTAGAGGAATATTTAGCGGATTTCAACTGCGAAAACCAACATCAAAGCTTATGTTAAGACCATTATCGAGAACCTAGTCATTCATTCTAGTGATAATCAAATTTTTGAGATAGAAAAAAACAAAAAAAACACAGTAAAATAGGAAAAAATAGCGAATTTAGAAGCAATTAGCTCTCATTGCTGACTTTTTGTAGCCGTGTTAGTTGCTGGCATAAAGCCAGCAGTTGCTGTAAACACGTCTAGACACCTAGTTCTCCCAGTCCTGGCTTCTAAGCGACTAACGAAGAGGAATTCTTTTGATTTGGACTTTTTTGGAAGTACTTCCTGTTTTTTTCTTTTCTCAGATTAACTGAGCCACAGCTCCTTTATTAGTTAAACAGGAAGTCCCTCTTTATATTCGGATTTGCCTTTAATCCATCATTTGTGAGAACACCATATTCGCGAAACATTCCAAACAATGCCGCCTTCCAATGCCACTTCAACCAACTATACAGAAATGGTTTTCAAAAGGGCATCTGTTTTGATACATTTTGTGCCAATAAAAAAGGAAAGACAGAAACTATTTGGCTATGAAAGAGCTTTCACTTACGTGCCTCCCTATCCACGCGGAGTTCTTGCCATATATTTACGGCGACCGGGACTCCGCAGACAGAGAATCAGGACGGTGCTGGTTGCGGGCATGGCAGGGATCCGGGAAACAGGGACAACTTGCCAGGTTCAAGATGAACGAGAATCCTAGTCCACTATACAAAGAGAAGAAAATAAATTATATAGTCACATCATACAATTCAGATGCATAGGTGACAGTCAAGATTTGGTTCGCAACGAGCGAATCGCAGTTTGTTGAACTGTTAGCATCCAGCCTACTAGAGGCTACAACCGCGACGAAGTAGCACTTGGTGTCTCACGAGAAGAGTATCCTGTCCAGGTCGTTGCAGCTCTTCTTGCAAAAATGGTTGTGAGACTTGTCCGCGAGTGGTGCCAGTATTAGCGACAGAGTTGCTAGCATCTTTGTACGGCCGCCAGCTAGTACCTTCGGAATAACGAGTAGTCTGAGCAAGAGCTAGGCACTGAGAGCAAAGTTCTGCCTATGGCGTGATTACCAGGCTCATTGGGTTCAAATGCGAGCACGCATGGCTGCCGATTTTTTTCCATTGCTAGTTTCCGACGGACTATTCACTCAGGCGACCCTGAAGCAATAGCCAGAATGTAGGGCGTAGTGCTTAGCCTCAACAGATGCCAGACAAATATTATTAGGCGACGTTTCGGGTGCTTTTCTTACCTTTTCCAAGATTTGGTAAGACGAAGCATTTAGGAGAGAGGCATACCTATATTTCGGTGAGACCAAGAAGTCTAGCGGCATGTGAGCGAAGTGTCTCCCAAAGGATAAGCTTTACACAAAGTATTATAGATCGAAAAGGGGCCTGAACTGCTTGTCAGTCGTTGGGCATAATGCTGGGTGGGGAGAAGGGGGAGAGAGGGCGTATTTTGAAATCTTCCTTGACGCCTCCCTTGACCTCGCTTAAGACCGCTTCTCCGCACCTGATTCGTTATCAAAACTGGTCGTTATCAAAGAACGCTTCAAACGGACGCGCTACCAAAGCTTCTATCCTAGTCGTTATCAACGCTCTTTCCATGATCCTTGGAGATGTTAGGGACCATGGGCGCATGGGTTGCTCCCAATCTATTTTTACCGCAATATCAATTCCACCGATCAATTTCAATTGATAGAAAGAACCGTTAAGAATTCTACGATCAATTCACGAAGGTGTCTCCTTTCGAAGCTACCACCTACAATGTGCCGTATGACTACAAGTCTGTGATGCACTATGGGAAGGACGCGTTCGCGTTACCCAACAAAATCAGCATGCGGACCAAGGATCCAGCGTATCAGGTACTCTCTTTGAGTTGGTATATTAATAAAAATACGGGTCTGTTGTCCGAAGGGGGGGGGTAAGTTGGGGACTGTTGCAACTCTCCATAATGCTGTTAACAAAAAGAAATACGTCTGAACGTCTTACACGTGCTGAAGCTGCCAAGCAGTTAGCGAAACAAAAATATTTCAGGCGCTTTTTTGATGTGAGGGGGAACATGTTGCAACAGATGTTTGGGCTACTATAACGAAGGAAAAATTATAAGAGAGTCAACCATGATGATGAAACTTACAGACAGTCATTGGAATAAGCAAATATGGCAGTAAATACAACAAATAAAATTAAGAACTTCCGAATAAGTAGCTTAGAAATAAAGCTCCCGCTACAGAAAGAACCCGAATTGAAGCTTCTGACATGTTCTGTTTTCAAGTGTTGTCATGATCCATGGGGAGATCAAGGGCTCTTTAAGGGAATGGTATTCATTCACTAAGCGTTTCTTCGTTTCAACAATTCTTCCCGCCACCAGGTCACTTTTTACAGGAGCACACATTCTGTTTTAGTAAACTAGCGCGATTAGTGCAGACCACACAGCACAAGTGACGACGGCCTCCAAGTAAATCTGTAACTGTTGATTAATAATATAATTAGTGACAACTGATAGAATACAACTGCAACAGGCTAATCATTTCATTGGCAGAAAACATTTACATTTTGTGGAGGCCGTCGTCACTTGTGGTGTGTGGTCTGCACTCCGACGCGCTTCTGTTTTCTGAAGCAGAGGATATATGTACGGTGAGAATATCCGTCGATTGCTAAAAAGCTGTTGGTGTAGATGTGATCAAGGCATTTCGAATTCCAGGACGTGATCGGTAAACAACACGACGCATCACCGAGCGACTATCAGAAGATCTGCGAGATCTACAAATGCAAAAAATGCTTGGGCAAGGCCCAATGACTGGAAAAAAGCTTCTGATAATTTGGTTATGCTAAAAAATAACTACAAAGCAAACAATAAAAATGTCAAACAAAAATGTTCTATGTGTTGGTTCTGGTTCTTCAAGCACATGAAAGAATCCTATGAATTATTCGTGGAAAAAATCCACATCAACGTGAGGTAAATCTAAAAAAAGCCAACGTTCTTGTGCGAAGGAGATTCCTTCATTAAATATGTTCCACCTGGGTGTTTATAAGTGCCCTATTACCTGAAGACAACCTGGAGGGCCAGCGCCGCTTTGGGTGGGCACAGAAAGTGATGCGCGAGCTAGACAAAAACCTTCCTCCGTTGGAGGAAGACATTTACGAAAGTGGACGGCGCTTCCAAAGGAAGGGATCTCCACTTCGCTTCCAGAACAGCCCAGACCAGGAAGAAGTGTTTAAGGTGAGCGAAAATTGGGGGTGGAGGGAAGGAACCCATCTGCGATGAGCGTGACGTTACATTTTTCATGAGCGATGCTTAGCACCGAAATCCATAATTCGGCTGCACGATAATATAGATAACCATAGAAAATTGTTATGGTTTAATAGTGGATAAGGTCTGCTAGTCTTCCCTAGGTATGTCTTCCATTGTTACCTCACATGAGCGAAGGTTCACCTACATCATCAGTACACTAACATACAGTTACATACAATAGCATACAGACATATCATCACCGCATACACATACAGACATTTATCACACACGGACCGTTGACTCACACGCACACACACACACACCACACACACACCACACACACACACACACACACACACACACACACACACACACACACACACACACACCACACACACACACACACACACACACACACACACACACACACACACACACACACACACACACACACACACACACACACACACACACACACACACACACACACACACACACACACACACACACACACACACACACACACACCACACACACACACACACACACACACACACACACACACACACACACACACACACACACACACACACACACACTACAGTAGATAAGGTAGACATAAAAAA
>MU871581.1:0-18040 GCA_036418205.1 Ostertagia ostertagi
GAATCGATTTGTAGCAATTCTGTATCCTACACTAGACAGTCTTCTGTTCGCTCGGTGAGTTCGTACTTATTCCTAGGGGTCAGAATTCGGGGTGTCCCCCAAGAGGCCCGTCGCGCGGCGAAGGAAGAGACGCAGACGCGGCAAAGGACGAGTCGCAGCGCATACTGTAGCGGTTAGGCGTCAGGTTAAATAGAGTGTACCATACTACGTCTCATATCGCACAGCACGCGCTGCGACTCGTCCTTTGCCGCATCTGCGTCTCTTCCTTCGCCGCGCGACGGGCCTCTTGGGGGACACCCCGAATCCTGATCCCTAGGAAAAAATAAGTACGAACTCACCGAGCGAACAGAAGACTGTCTAGTGTAGGATACAGAATTGCTACAAATCGATTCAATGCGAGAAGAAAAATCAATAAAATCAGAAGTCTTTTAGACACCATGTCGATCACCAAGGTGATGATATTCTGATGAGGAATCAGCAGTCCGGACCACAAAGTCACAAGTTTGAATACAATACCGACAGCAGAACGGATTACGATCACGGCGACCAGTACGGTAAGAATTTTGAAGAACGGCATCCTGTAATTAGAATTAGGTTGAGGTCCATTCCAACAAGATTTGGGGCATGTGGTGCAATAGATCGCGCCGACTACAGTAATCCCAGTTTTCGCGTGGGGAACTCGTGGGGGAGGGAAGATGAACTAATATGATGCTTATTACTTTTTTCAAATCTTTGTACTGAGAGGACATGATTGTAGCTTAGCTTCAATCTTGAAAATCCTCCCCCCCCCTCCCACCCCGAATGGAATAGCACCGTTTTTTTAACTCATGTCGCTGGCGAAAATATAGTTCCACCTACCGTAAACCTGCGTACTCCAGTTAGTAAAGCAAGAAGTAGAACGGAGCTGACGATCAAAACTGCCACAGTTGTTATGGTTTCCAAGCTTTTGAGCAGTGCTGTACTGTAGATAGCGTTCTTGAAGCTTGGCTCCATGGTGCAAGGTCTATTTTTGCAAAGAGGAATGCTGAAATCCTCCATGGATGGCATGGTCGAGGAAAAAATAGGATTGGAATAGGCAGGGAACAGCGACATTCTGAATAAGAGTAGTTTCCAGCAAATTTTATGCCTGGAATGAGTTTTTTAAAAAGCTGGCAAAGGCTTTGGCTGATAAAATGTACAAATTCGACTGAAAAGATAGAAACCGCTCTGCACGTTGGATGGCTCCCGCAATTCATTGCATGGGTTAAACCTCTTTCAAATTCTACTACATTTTAAACGAGAGCAAAATGAGTGGCCCACTTCAGGAAGGGTTGACGCCTTTGTGACCAACAGGTTTTTTGCGACGAGCGGGCGACTGCCCACTTTTGCAGCACAGCACTTCTATCAGAGCTCTAACAGTCGTTCAAAGACAGAAGCTGGATGAAACGGGTGTTCATGAGAGAAGCATGCAGTTGAGAGAGGCGTGAATGTTCCAAATAAGCGATAGTGTGGCATACGCAGACAGGAGCGCCATTCATGTACTGGGTGTAGAAGCGCGTCAATGGTCGCTTCAACTACGTTTAGGCGGTGGCTCTGTGAACACGCCATTCAACCTACCCCATCACATACAAGAAATGTGTTGGTGTGAGTAAGTGAGCAATGTATTTGAACAGGTAAAACCATTATCACAGCCACTTGATTGTCCTTTCCCATCGGCCTGTGGGTGCGAGATGTTTGTTTGTGGACAAGTGGCACGCTTACCACGCGAGCGGTCCGGGATCAAATCCTGGGTCGTGAGTCGCCCGGGCCAACCAAGCCTTCCATCCCTCCGGGGTCGGTTAATTGGTACCAGACTTGTCTGGGAGGATAAAAACACTGACTTGTACATCGGCTGGCCCCCGCAAGTCATTGTATAGGCCACATCGCATTCAAACGCCACTACGAATGTACAAATGGAAGTAGAATGCGTGCCGCATCCCAAAAGGGATTGATCAACGGCAAATGCTTTATCCTTTTATCCTTTATGTGCACTGTTACAGCAGCCATCGAAGCAGCAACTGTTTGTTCGATCGTCATTGACATGGTGCCAGTATTAACAGCCAACTCTATACACTGCGTGTGTCGATAGAAGTAGTAGGTCCACCCTAATTTTTTGCTATTCCAAAGTTGCTGTGCATTTTTGGAAAATGCCGCTATTACCAATAGTTTCCCCATAACGAAAAACCTTGATACTTGATTTCTGGAGAAATCTCGATTCAGAATTATTAAAATATCTTCCTTAGAACGTATTTTCACCGTTTCGCAAATATGACTACACATCACTTGTCGAGAGATTTTACTATAACGAAAAAACGTCACGAATTTTCAATAATGGGATGACCCCCAATAATCATAAGGAACACAATAATACGTTTTGAAATGCTGGTAGCCAAATTAGCTATTACAGTAGGATCGAAATTCGTCTGGGCGCCGATGATCGACCTTTTCAGCTTTTCGGCTGTTCCATTTTGCTTTACTTTGCTGTGGAGGCGTGGAGTAACCGTTGACCCAATGATTCCATGCAGAATCTAATTCATGATAACATTGGCCATTCAGTACTAACTTGCCAGATTTTTACTTGCAATTCCACTCTTGGCGCGGGGTAGGGATTTTCCTTCATTTGACATGGCCGCGTGGGTTGGCGTTATCGTGTGAAAATCAAGGATAGAGGGGATCCTTGTTGAAAAAATGGTAAGACTCGCTTTCGAAAAAACTTCACGATACCCTGTGGAATCTTTGTGAACGGAAACAAAAGCGAGCTCTAGCTAACTCAGTCGTTCAAAGTCGTATAACTTCGTGATGAAGCGCTGATGAGTGGCATTCACGCGCTTCGACATATTAGCTTTTACATTTGAAACTTCTGGTTCTTCATTTTCATCCGGATATCATCCTTACGACTCCTTTTTTCTGCCATATCCACCTAAATAAAACTTTTCCACGGCATCTGCAGACACCTGTACAAAACGGAACAAGAGGTAGAACGAAACAAGTAGGTAGAGTCCAAGATCGCGAAGGGTCTTATACAGTCCACACCATCGCTCATTAAGTTGAGCCCTTTTCCACGGAGAAATGGAGACTTGCGATCTTGTAGCGCTCAAATAATCTTGGAACGCTCTTCATCAATCCGTTGAAGATGTTATTGCTCTGCTGGCTTACTCACCACACGGTGGTTTTGCTCACGGAAGGCCGCATTTCAGTACGGACTTTGTTCGGACTCCTTGTGGTTATTTAATTCGGAGAATAAGACACCCTTTAGTTCCTCTAAATTTAATTCCGCCTAAATTTTGAAGAGAACGGAGTCTTTATTTACCTAAGCGACTCTTCTCTCCGCACTGACCAGGATTTTGCACATAGTCGCTTATGCAGTATGAGCCGGCCGACATGGGAGGAAATTCTGCTCCTCAGCTATCCCACTTCAGTAAGTGCTCTAGCTTGAGCTTGTTACTGGGAAGAGAGGCGAATAACACGAGGTATGGTAAACTCGATGTCGACTGAGCCCACATATTTCCCCGCTTCCCTGATTCCCTTCACGGATCGTGAGAAATGGAAACTTTTTATGAGTGGCCCGATATTCATGAAACGGTGAAAATTCGTTCTAAAAAAGTTAATTGGGTTACTTGAGGGGGGAATTTGTCAGAAAAACACTATGAAGGTTTTCCGTGATGAGGAATCTAACGGTGATAGCAGCATTTCCAAAAAATGCACAGCAACTTTGGGGTAGCAAAAATTTAGGGTGGACCTATAATTATGAAACGCAGTGTATTACCCTATTCGCGACCGCGTGGGATTGCGCAATGGCAGTACAGTCAGGAAATTTTTGTTCAATAAAATTTGAGTGGACGGAGATTTCCTCTACCCAGGGCTGACGTAGATGAATGAGGGTATGAGGATTATTTTATGGAAGAAAATGTTCCAAATCCCATTTGAAACGCGGTAGCCAACGGTGGATGCCATTGCCCGAGTGAGCTCTTTGTCAGCCACCGGTGGATGACATTGTCACGAATGCTTGAACAAAATTTGATTCTAATCGACTGGTCAAGGAGGGTCCGCGTGTATCGGGTCCTATGGTTTGTTTTTTAAAGATCATACATAGACAGCTACCCTCCCCTCAAAAACCAGAGCAGTTCGGTGTGCAGAGCAAACACACAACTGACGACGCCTCAAGTAACTAGTGTAGCGGTTCATAGTGATAGCTGATTTTTAGTAAATGATAGTTGTAATTACTGTCAACTGATCGAATACAACTGTAACAGGTAGTCATTTCATTGGCAAAAAATAATTGCATTTTCTGGAGGCCGTCGTCACTTGTGGTGTATGATCTGCACCCGACACTTTCTGGCTTTGTGAATGGGAGAGGGTATGTCGTATTTCAACAGTTCTAGTTTGTCGCGAAAGTGCTTTCGAAGGCCGGGAATTATGACCACTCTAGTGGCTTGCCTAAACACCAGGCAGCTTTTGAAGCAGGTGGTCTACGGGCTGTGCGCGTCGAGAAGCGTCTAGGTAAAGTGGGATGACTGGTGCCTTTGCCAAGGAATAAGAGTGGTCGCGAAGCGGACTGAAAAGAGGTGAGAGAGTCACAATCGCGTATATGAACCACTGTCATGCTGTGAATAGCCATATTGCTTGACGTGTAATCGGCGAATATCGATTAGCAGCGTAGCTCGCCAGATTGAATGTACGGTAACACACTAGTTACTTATTCAATAGAGGGATTTCTGAATGACGAGATCCACGTCATTTGGGTAGGAGTGTGTACAGGCGGGGGAGGGGGCAAAAAAGAGAGAGTCCACTTCTCTCCACATTCAAAACGCAATTAATCTCGAACTGCGAAACCAAATCAAATGAGCCCAATTGCATATTAAAGAGCACATTCAAGTCTATCAAAAGGTCACATGACAGCCTTCTACACAGACGACATCAGAAGATTTTCCCACGGAAACATGGTTCACGGTACGAGCTCAACGACGTCGTCGAGGTACCATAGACCATTACGACGTCCCTGAAACGCCGGTCAAAAGCGGTCTTGCACAGTCACAGCTAGTGTCTCTGGGAAGCTATTCACCGCTTAACCGATTGAAGAAATTAGGTTGCAGCTTCAGGCCGGAGCGATTACGGTAAGCCCCGTTGAGCTTGACGGCGACGGCAGATGACGTCATATTCTGAAGACCGTGAGGGCATTGAAGTAGGGGCTGCTTCTGCTTATGGGGGGACACCTAAGGAATATTCTGCCGTAAAACATTCATTAGCTGCGGCATTCTGTGCGAAGAAAAATTTGATGATGTGCGCCATAGGCAAAGTGACTCTTTTTTTGCCCCCCCCCTGTATATGGTGGAAGTATGCTAGCGCGATCATCTTCTCGTTTGTGGATTTCAAAACACAATTCCACTGTCGTACATAATGATGAAAATAATTGCACCCAAAATAAAAGTTATAGATGTGCGGGTTGTTTCTTTTCTCAGGGGAACAAATGTGGGTGGTAAGAAAAATCAAGCAGATTGCCCACCGAATAATCGAGCGCATACCTAGGCAATGCGGTGTGCTGTATTGTGATTCTCTCATTACCTGATTGGTCGGGCAATCAAAAAGCGTCTATCTCCGCCAGTAAGATAAACGTCGGCGACCTTTAAGGCCTTCTTGTGGTGTACGTCGCTTTCATCATTATTGGCGGATCAGTTGCCATTTGCTTTCACTTTCGCGGGGCGCAACAACCCATGTTGAAGGACTAGCAGAATATTAGTTTTACCCTTCCTTTGCACAAGAATTCAGAATTCACTTTGTTAAGAGCTGGAATGTTGTAAGCTTTTCTGGACGATCAGAAAGGTTGCCGTGAAATTTGGCTACTCGTACGCGCATTTGACCAGTAGACGATGCATGGGGCATCCTCAAGAGGTTCGTCTACGAAAAACATTCTACTGTTCGTCATTCGTGGTCTCGCTTCTGTGTCATTTGCCAGGTACCGTGGCTAGAGACGGACGCCAGCGAACTCCTGCGTAGATGGGAATTTACCCTTTTGAAAGAGTTCAGGACGTGGAGCATTTTCGTTTATTCTGCCACAGAAATATTTGCCAGTCGCAACATTCGGATATCATAGACTTAGGTGAACAATACATCTTATCCACAAAATGCGTTACGCTGCCGACTTTCATTCGGGCTCTAATAGCGTCTGCGTGCCGTTCAGGATGCACTACGCGCAGCGGGACCCACCGAGATGCAAATAGATGTTCTTGGTAATCTGGGCGATCTCTGGTGCCATTGAAGGCATGCCCAGGAGCGGTCTACGGACAACTTGAACTCGGTCCTTTAAACCGCCTCGATTCGATGCTCTCGCCTGCGCTCTCTCGCCTTAACAGCGGCTTATGATTACTGTGATCTGACACATTCAAACTTTGCCACAATGTAATTGGCTCACCCACTCCGGAGTCCCTCCTCCCTCCAAGGCTTAGTCCTAGGCTCTCACCTTCCTTCTTGGGATTTGGAGCCGAGCCAGGCGCCGTTCTCTAATCGTCTGTGCTCTGGCCTTTCGCGGCAGAGAACATAGGGGAGAGTTCAAGTAGTCACGTAATCCCCAGGAGCGAGTTTTAGAGGTAAGAACTCATGATAACTAAGGTAAGGTAGAACGAGTGTCCCCCAAGAGGCCTGTTGAAGGAAGAGACGCGGCAAAGGACGAGTCGCAGCGCATACTGTAGCGGTTAGGCGTCAGGTTAAATAGAGTGTACCATACTACGTCTCATATCGCACAGCACGCGCTGCGACTCGTCCTTTGCCGCATCTGCGTCTCTTCCTTCGCCGCGCGACGGGCCTCTTGGGGGACACCCCCGCCCAGTCACGAATTATGAAGAGAAGCTAACGAACATTTAAAAAATTATGGAAATCTTTGTTCGTGCGACTGGCCTACCTCTGCTTTGGCTTGAATGGGCATCACATTAAACTTCCAATATTGATACTGAAATGAAAAGTATGTATAAAGGAAGGGGACGATCTTCACTGAAGTTGTTAGCTGGCACCTGTTCAGTTGCGAACATCGCGGAAAGCAAGGTTATGTGTGTAAAATTGCCACTTTAGCGGCGATAATAGGGCGCAAACTATGTTGGAACATAATATCGTAGCGGTTTCCCCGAACTACAAATTCATTGAACACAAGTATTACCCGGGAGGCTGCAAATAGCATTCGAAAGTACTTCTTTTGCTCTACAATAGCTTTGTAGTGCCCTTGTTAAACTGTGCGAGAAAGACAAGCAGAAAATAAAGGTTTATTCACAGGCAAAATCAATAAACAGTAGTGTTTGGTGAGATCGCTGGTAGACGGAGGCGAAGAGGCGAGTTGTAGTTGGCGACCACCGAATACGGGACCACAGTCGGGTGCACGGCGCGAACTGTTCCTTGGCGTAGGCCACAAAGGCTTCTACCTCGAGCCACTGAGGCTCTTGCAATTCACTGTCCACGAAGGTTTTTAAACTCAAGCCACTAAGGCTTATCAACTCGAGCCACTCAGGCTCCTAAAACAAGCCACTTACAAGGGAGGTCTTTCAGGGCAAGCCGCGCTTTTTCAAAACGGTTTTGTGCATATTGTAGGGACGCATGTAGGGAACGCAAAACCATGTTTCATTTTCGCTGAACGGTTATAGCAGTACCAAAAAAGCATAAGGTACTGTTAAAGGAATCTTGCGCGGAAAAATCATGATTCTATTTCAGCCATAAATCACTGGCTTGAGACTCATTATCCACGATAATAGTGAAAAGAACTGAAGTATTGCTTTCGTTTTGATTAGAAATTCGAAAACTCGAAAAGGCTGCTACGCGTTCGAATTGCCCACGGACGTCTTTCACGAATGCTGGCGACGGGGATGCTCAAACTTGGTTCTTGGAGTGCATTCACTAGAAGCTCTTTCTGGCCTTCTGCTTCGTTGCATTCACATCTTACACTTCTACTCCATCCTATTCCATCGATCGATTTGTCTCCACTCTCCGAAATCGCGCGCTTTAACCCGATTCTCTCATTGCGTCGCCTGGTACGTAGCCGGCCAAACGCCGTCTTCTTTCCATGCCTCGCCTGGCTCTGCCTCCTGGTCCTTCGATGGTCCATAACGTGTAGTTTTTGTACGTTTGTTTCTCTTCAGAAACCGAATCTTCATGCGTGAAACTTTGTGTGCTATTTCCAGTGATCACAACTGACATATTCATGTTAGGAAAGAGTGCAAGAATTTTCCGCGCAAGATTCCTTTAAGGGTTCAATTCGTCGACCAATTTATGCATTTGGGGTGGCGCCTACGGTTTGGTGCCAAATCGTCTTAAATATCAAAATCAGATGTCAAATTCATTGTCAGGACCATTTTAAAGCCGACAAGTGGCGCCACCTTGGATTGCAATAATTTAGCGCGCGAGAGATGCAACACCGAGAGTTTATGGCACACTTTTTTTTGATATTACTAAACGTCAGCGAAACGAATATTGGTATTGCCGGTCATACCGCCTCTCGCAACATGTTCTAACGTTTCAAGAAGCGCACCTTCCTGAAGACTCCTTGGTAGGCTCTTTCTCCGCCAGGCTATCACTTGCTCACCTCTATCGAGCTTGGGCCCTCTCTCTCACGGGCCACTGCAGCTCCTAACCGCCTGCTACTTAGACTACTGGGTCCCCTTTTATAGGGGCATTTCTGGAAGGTGGTCTCCTATGACCACCCGCAATCAACAACTGTCGCCTCCTCGACCTACGTTGCCTCGGGCAGCTGATTATTGCTGGTTTTCTGAGAACAAGCATGTCTTCTCCCTACCAATTAATTTGGAACGATGTTAAATGGTTTTATAGCAACTTATATAAATACGCAAGTCTCACATTATAATCGATGTAGGTCATGACAATGTCATCCGTACAAATTCTTTGCTGACTTTGTGCTTTGAGATGACTGCACTTTTATCTTTGTGACAGTGGAGAATCTGGAGGATATTTCTGCATGTACTTCGCGTGAACCAATCAATATACACACAGGAATAACAATATCTGGTGCAAAACATAATATGTTGTAAATACTGATTATTATCATCCGTGACTCGTAAGATGATGGCAGATGATAGAGGATGATGAATAGTAGGAAGAACAGCTGGAAATACGTTTTTTGGTTTTCTCATATATTTTCGTGTACTAATTGTTATAATACTGTTTCATGTATTCCGCACATTGTGTATCACGTGGGATCCAGCGGTATTGAAGAGGGCAACTGAATTTCCACTTACCACGCGACCGGTGATTTACGCCACCAGAAGGTTTGCGTCTCTTTCTTCCTTCGCTTCCGTCTGGTTTTAGCTGTTGCACGGCTTTTAGCCTGGTTTTGAAATATTTTGCGAATTCACTTCAACCCCGCCCAAATAGGTGCACGCTCCGCCCACTGAAAGCAATTGACCACTTTCCCTTTACCAACCTTAGTCCACTTTTTCCGGCGATTTCGAATCCGTGTTATAATATTTCTTGGCAAAATTGTTTCGCGGAATGACCGAACAGAAAAATAAAAAAAAAAAAGCTGGGCAGGGTCTAAGCAAAAATACTCGTGGTGGTTCTGGACGGCTCGGGAAAAATTTTAATTGGCAGAAACGGCGGAGAGGGTGAAGAGACGTGCCTATGGAGAGCGCAAATTCGGAAATTTCGGATGTCACGTTCCACATCCCTAACGAGGGAGGTTCGTTCGGGGTGTGGAGCGCATTTTTGGAACGCTTTTTCGATGCTGGTAGGAGCTCTCACGGTTACCTAAAATATTGTGTCTCATTATCGTTGAGCGGCTCCCTGAAAGGCAAAAAAGGAGGTCATAAAATTGTTATGAGTAGGTGGTGTTTGCAGCTCCAAAGTGATAAATCCGACTTTTAAAAAAACCTACCTGCACATTTCTTGAAACTGATACTGGAAGCGACGTGGAATCGCTCAATTTCAAAGAACTGACTTATCTATGGATCGGCATCAAATTGCTTCAAGAATTGGAAATTGATACTACATCCATAATCAGGACAACCAGTAGCCCTTGCAAATGAGTTTGCTATAGGATTCTGATTCGCAGCGGCCGAAAGTGGCGCCAACGCGCGCAAAAAAGGTGTATAGGCCTGATCAGCCCCTGATGTTACACCATTAATCAAATTCCAGAAAATCGAGACATTGAACTAACTCCGAAATAGTGGGGCAAGCATTGGTTAGAAAACACCTCAGCCATTCTGGATGACGATTAGAGACACTTCTATTCTCTCCAAAGAGGAACCTTTTTTCAAATGAAACTTCTGTTCTTTGCATAAGCCTTTGGCTGGACGCAGGGCTATTCACAGATCGTTTGCAAGAAGACGTGACTCGGTATCAGCTTACCCACGCCATACACTTTTTTGATGGCTAGCACAATCTCGACTTCATCAGAATTTATCTTTGAGGTAACTCGACTGCAGAATAGGTGACCACTGAGCACGAATATCATGCTCATTTGAAGTGGAACGCCTACGCATGGAACAGGCGCTGATGCGCGCAAGCCCTGCAGGAGCCCTATGATGACTGACTTCCCTCTGGTCGACAACAACTATTGCGCTGCAACGACAAGACATGTCGAATTTGAATGTTTTCATGTTCCAACGCGTCAATAATGGCGGGAAAGAAACCCGCGCTCTAACAAATTCAAAAAGCTCATTTCAGCACCATGAGTGGGTGATGAGCGCCCCGTTCCCCTTCTTCCCCCCCCCCCGACGAGCGATGCCCACCCAGCGTGTCCGACTAGGGCCTACAAATATCCGTCAGGTATCCTTTGTGCCTCCATTTTTTCAGACTGTCCTTAAAATCGTTCTATTGGTTCTATGATGTCATGCAAACATGAAGTTGTGTTTATTCACTGTTTCTTCGGACAAAAGAAGAGGTGTAGCTTTGTGTATTTTACTAAGTTTGATTGAATTTCTCTCAACCATTCAAACAAAATGTTGGACATGGCTTGTGCCTTGGCCATCTCATCACCACCGTTGCCCTTCACTAATCTCACATTCAGTCGGACTCGAGATTCACAGATGGTCGTCGACGATTTTTGCAAGCTTGTACATGATTGTGATCTAGCGAAACTTTCGACCACTTCCATATAGACTTTGGTGCAATTCCTATCCAACTTCGACGTGTCATTTTCATCTGCTCGTGTTATTGGTCGTCCTCTAACGTCGTTTCCCCCAGACTTTTCGCCTCCGTCGATAAAAGAAATGGCAATCGACTCGTTCAGTTGATTCTCCAAATAGCAGTGAACGGGAACATCAACTGCGAGGAGAAAGAAGAGTCGCTAAAAGTCAGCTTCATCCAATAATTACAGGATAGGTGGAGAATTGATCATGAGTTTCTCAATTGCTTCGGTTTACAAGGGTCTTTCGGAGAAAAAATGCACTGGACTCCTGATGACGAACCATGATCTACCTCAGCAGAAGAGTTGTATGGCTCCAAGTCAATTCCTGAAACCCTTATCATTAGTTGGGACGTCGCGAGGAGTCTAGGTTCACGGAGCTAGCTAGATTTTCGTAGGTCAAACATGCAGTCGCCTACCACAGGGAGATGGACAAGAGAACTCGATCTCTGCCGTGCCTGGACCCATGAGCGGATCAAAAGCGAGGGCGTATAAGTCAGCTTAAGAAATTGAATGGAATGTAAGGCTCATCACTAATCAATAAAGATCAGTTAAAAATGGACATAAGAGCAAAATTTAAATTTTTGTCCAACAATGTTCGGAGGGTGCTCAAGTTCAAACGGCTCCTTCGTGAAAAGTACGGAAAGCTTTGAACAAGGTAGAGCTATGAGATATACAAGCGAAAAGATGAAGTTATGCTCGGCAGAAACCTGAGCAACCTTCGCCTTTTTAGGTCTTCTCTTGTCCTATACCGTCGTTGGAAGATAGACAGACACGATCCGCTTGAATAGGGAGCAGGCCCTGATTGAAGACTTCAGATGGTCGGAGTCATGTGTTTCAAGCTTTGTTCGGGTATGTGGTCTAGGTTCGAGGAGTATGACGCGTTTCTTACTGCAAAGAACCAACGTAGCAGACAGGACGAGGAGCTGGAGCAACTTTGGTGATGTAGCGGCACTTGAGAAACACTTCTCATACTTTTGTCCAACGCACCTCAGATTCAAATCAAATCAACAGAGTAACCAAAGGGTTTCCGATAAGGTATTACCCCCTTAGAATGAATGGGAAATAACACGAATCGACCGGTCGGGTGGCTACAAGTATGAAACTGGTGTCGTGACTCGCCCACAACAGGCACCTTCACTTCCGGCCTGTAGCATAACGACTTTTAAGAGACAAACTCCTAACATCCTGCCGAGAGGAGGTACGCCTCATAAGAGGGCATGGTCAGACACCTCAACCTGCTAGATGCCCATCTGAGAAGACCCCACGTACTGGGAAAGTCGGGATTCCAGTTCTCAGGGATGCTGTCCTCCGCCAGCAAAGCTGTTTCGTGGCATGTACGCGAACCACATGAAACTCCACTTCTCATTGTTTCGCCAACAGCAGATCAACCAGAGGTAAAAATAGACGTTTCCGAGAAGTAATGCTACCACTGAAATGAATGGAAAGTA
Source organism: Ostertagia ostertagi (assembly GCA_036418205.1). Taxonomy (NCBI): domain Eukaryota; kingdom Metazoa; phylum Nematoda; class Chromadorea; order Rhabditida; family Trichostrongylidae; genus Ostertagia; species Ostertagia ostertagi. The sequence continues at coordinate 12,586 of MU871581.1, forward strand.
CAGAATGCCCGCTCCGGTCGGGCAGTAAGATGATGAGAAGGTGCAGTCAGCTCGACCGCTAAGAGCACGCTCACTTCCGGTTATGTATCTAATGAACGACTTGAAGACAAACTCCTAACCATTTTCCTGAAGAGAGAGGTGACGCCTCGTAATGAGGGCATTGGCAGACATTCAACCTGCTAGAGCCCATCTGGGAAGACCCACATGAATGGGGAAGTCCCAATAATCGTCAGGGAGTGCGCCGTCGGGTCGTTACCTCTCGCACCCCACTTGTTGTCAGTACTTGAGAAGTTTTCATTGACACTCGAATCGTAACCAGCTATCCAAACAATACGGCTACTGTTTGGGGCCCCAAAGGAGCAGTTTGCCCTCCGCTAGCCACTACAGGCACAACATCATTGAGTGAACCGATTGAAAAGTGATTGGTTGGTTTTCCGACTGAAAGGGTTCGTCGTCCTCTCTCAAAGCTTGACCAAGCCATCACACGACTACATCTTCAAGACAGCGCCGTCTATAGCCCGTCTGCACCAGTGGAGTTAACAAGGCAGTATCGCCACCTTAACAAGGTGTGAGCAGACGTCGCTAAGTCAGCAAGGCTGCGGAGAACAATGGTGACCAGGTTAAAATACAAGCTACTACCACTCATCCTTATAAGACTTCTTGGATTTTTTAGGCTATACTAACAATTTTCTAGTTTTTAGACATTAAGGCCAATGTTAAAACCGTTCCCACTTGTCGTGTGTGTAATGATTTTTTGCTATATGGTTAAGCATATATCATAATCTCTATCCAATCAAATACAGCTACCCATGTGCCCTGTGCTGTATCTACCGATAAAAACCCACAAAATCTCTACGGACGGCTTATCTTCAGAAGATCCAGCTGCCTTCAAGGTACGGCCCATAATAAGTAGTGTAGGTGGCCCTACGGACAGGATCTCATGGTTCTTGAACCTGATCCTTGTGCAACTCCTTCAATTTATACCTGCACACTTACCCAACACTAGTGTCTTCCTTAAAGCACTCCGCGAAGCCAGTCTGGAAAGGGATAGCGTAATGGAGTCGTTCGATGTAACATCACTATATCAAAGTCTCCAAAGATAGTGCAATGCAGGCAGTCCCGGAGATCCTTATTTGTTTATTTGTTTATTTATAACGTCACATAAGGCAGACGTGAGAAACCAAAACAACATTAAAGTATATCCTACCGTATTCACCACTGTCATAACACCAACTTCCCGGAACATTCGTTGCTGCATCTAAATATGCATTGGGTTAGAGTATTCCTTGTGTCACGCCTGCAATAACTTGCCTTTGCTGTCTTCGTTGAGCTTGACCGGTTGAAGCATCGTAGGTAGACGATAATCGTTAGGTGTAGAAATACGGAAAGAAGAGCGATAGCCAGGAATACCAGACAGCCAATCTATAACGAGTTCTAGCTTTCTGTTATCTTCAAAGATGGTAAGGCTATGCCACCATCACGTGGAGCTAGTCGCACCTCATTTGCTGTCTAGTTATTCGCTTGCTCCTTGCCGATGCTTCAGATGAGTCTCTAGGCCACAGTTGCTGGGATGCGGGTTATTCTATCTAGCGGTGAACGCAGGTGGGGTGCTGGTCAACAGATCGTCCGGATCCCCACGCTACCGGTCGTGGCCGCGACGTCGCAACTGCAGTGGACGAGTTTCTGTGAGCGTCATTTGAATTTGAATGTTACAGGACGCCAAGCAGGCCCGTCCCTTTAATACCCAACTTCGACCAACTGCTCCAACCGTCAAATTCAAAATTTCTTTTTTCGCTCTTCGTAAATTTGCAGCACCGCGACGCCGCCCGATGGCAAGACGATTCCGTTGACACTCCCCGGAAAGCACATACTTCCTATTTTGGCAGTCAAGCTACTGCTTTAAGTGGCGCTTACGTAATCGCTTTCTCTACAGGCTCAGTCCGGGATGAAGCACGCTCGCCTACTTCGCCCTTGATCTTGGTAGTTAGGCGGACAAGCGTTGTTGTCGTGCTCCCTAATGCGCTGAAAGTTCGAACTGCAGTCTACGCCTTCGCTCTGCGCCTTCGATTTCGCCTCCCGGCCTTACGATGCCGGCTGCCGCACCGGCACTGCAAGAGGAGCGTGCCCAGTTCCGGTACCATTGACATTGCGGCTCAAGCCACTGGCATTCGAACAACTGGACTAGCCGCTCGCAAAACTCGTCCGGACACGCCCCTTCTCCATTCCAAGGCGGAATGCGGTAAAAGAAAGCGAGTCCATGTTTTGAGCGCAAGCGGAGATTTCTTTTTCTCACTTTTTCTTTTGCGAACTGATTTAGTGGACGTTTTGACACACCATTTTTATCCCGGAGCCTGCTCTTAATTCTGGGGAACATCAGCCCATATGCAATCTACCGAGCGCATGGGACTCTGCACGCCATATCTTTGCAACCGATTTTGAGCCTTTCTTTGTTTTCCTTTTCTTTTGATTCAGAAAACTCCCTGCTTGATCAATCTGCTATATTTTATTTTAACTTTGCTTAGTAACCTTCTAAAAGTTCGGCTGAAGTTTCGTTTTTTTTCGTTAAGTTTCTGAAGCCGCGAAAATGGAAAACATACGCGATCTCCTTCTTGTTAATAACAATTACTACAATGCTCTAGACCTTTTCTGAAATTTGAAGTGATTAAAATTGCTTGAAAACTATCAAAATATGTACTTCGTAAGGTCTCGCTATGTCAATGAAGTCCATAAATCAACTTCTGGCACAAATTTTCGGCGCATTTTTCGACGCTTCCATTACGACGTACGATTCGGCCGTTGAAATTGCGATGCAGATCAAACACAAAACCACACAGCGATACCTAAAAGACATAGTTCACCTTTTCAGTCCTTTTAGGTAAACCAAGATTATGCAATGAAAAGCAATCGATCTCTGCCATTATCTTGTTGGAATTTGCCAAAAAGCCGATTTGGGTACTCGAGGCTTGTTTTTGTTTCGTACGGAGCTACTTGATTGGGAGAAGAGTGAAACTTTGTGTAGCTCTCGCCAGTGGAGGGGAGGGGAAAGGACGCGTCGCTATTAAAGCTTTGTTCTGGGAAACACGTAAGGGCGGGGGGCTTGCGAAGGGTATAAGATGAAAGGATCGTATAGGGGTACGCCAGCGGTGGTCCTATCGTTGTTACTTTTTCAAAAAAATTTTACGACCCCCTTTTCCACACCTCGACCACCTCGACCCCCATCCTACTCTATAGTATTTAATTCTGGTACCACTCAACCCACGAAACTCCGCCCACTTTTTCCTCCAAAATTGCCGTCGAGCGGTGCGGGGGGGGAACAGGCATATTCGCCTACTCCGAAAACGGTACAAATTTCCCTATAATTCCCTCTATTTCCATTTCACCCCTACCTTTACCCAATTTTACTTCATCTTCCACAACCTCATTTTCTAGGAGGAGTATATACGCACGCTGAAACGGCGAATTTTTCTCCCATGCGCTCCCAACTCACCTAGCCTACTACTCGTGAAAACTCCACTTTCACCACAAACTCACATGTACTTTCACGCGACTGAAGCGGATACGACCCCCCCCCCCTATCTCAACTCAACCAACAGGTTCCGAGCCCCCCGCCCGTTGTCGATTACGTAACACCTAGGTTGACCTGCCACAAAGCTGACGGTTATGGGGTCGTAAGAAGATTCTCTTAAGAGAAACCCCGAGGCGTAGGGAATTGGCACAACTGACGGCTGACCTAAAACTAAAACTAGCCTGAAAAGATGAGGAGGATGGCCGCACAAACACATAAACCTCAGTGAATAACAATCTAGACTGGCGATGGCGTGTCTTTCAGAGTAGGGCATGAGTCATCGACAAGGGGACGATCGGATTACTGTATCAATGTTGACCATGCTTTCTGGTCTAATACAGGTTTGGCCTGACAGTGCAGCATGTGTATTCGCTGTGGCATACCGTCTTTTTTGTGGTCACAGTTACACTAAGGCACGAGTGCGATGTGAAAGGATTACGGACTAGGAGGTTATTTGCCCCAGTAGGTAGCGGTAGCCAAGCGAGGAGGTGTTTCCGCGACAAAGGTGATTGTTACAAGCATTAGACTCAAACCTGAAATTAGCCTCTCCTCAAACCCGCCGCCCACGTGAGTATATTTGAATTGGCGCTATCGTTTACACCAGCGTTCTAATTATAGGATTTCAAAAATGCATTCTGCATAGAATAACCGTTTCTTTAGATCTTATGAATGTCTTAGTATTATACATCTGCTGGGTTACATTCACAGAAAAGGCACTAAACGGCGGATAAGCGCATTGGAGGGGGGGGGGTTATGAAACTTTATAAACAAGAAGATGGAGTGGGAATTTTCAGATAATTTCACGAACTTTTGCAATACCGTATCTTTTATTTGTATAAGAAAAAACTAACTTTGTAAACAGTAGACTGTCCAGTTTAGGGAAGAAAATAATCAGAAATCGATTCAGCGCCATGAGAAACATCAGTAAAATCAGAAGTCTCTTCGAAAGCATGTCCAGCATCAGAGTGATTATATTTTGGTGGGCGATCATTACTCCAAACCATAAAGTTGGTAATTTCAGGACAATACTGACTATAGAGCGGATTACGATAACAACGACGAGTACGGTAAGTATTTTGAAGAATGGCACCTGGAACAAAAAACTGTTTTATGGAGCGTTCAGAGTTGGCGATCGCACGTGCGATTAGGCGAGTAGGCGATTAGGCGGGAAGCGCCACATACGTATTGATTGGTTTGCTCCGCCATAGAACGTTGTAGGCGAGTAGGCGATCGCTCGATGGGCGGAGCAACAAATCAATACGTATCCTTCTCTTATCGCCTACTCGCCTACTCGCCTAATCGCTACTCGCCTAATCGCCTAATCGATACGTATACTTTTCTTTTTGAATCATCGCCTAATCGCCTAATCGCACGTACGATCGCCAACTATGAACGCTCCATTACTCAAATTTTAACACGATTTTTGAATTTTCTCGTGGAGGCTGGTAAATTGAAATTTTTGCAGTAAATAAATTATCGTACCGTAAATCGACGTGTCCCAGTGATCAAAACGATAAGTAGAAATAAAGTAACGGCTAGGAACCGCTACTGTTGTGACGGTTTCGAGAATTTTCAACAAAGTCGTACTGTAGATGACCGGTTGGACAATTTCCTCTACTACTGCGGCAGTAGTATCTTCAGATTCACTGGCAATAAATAGAATGAACCCCCTTGATTTACCAAATCGGGCCAAAGTTGTGGATGGCGTGGGTGGTGTAGATGATGTGATAAATACCGGAAACGACATTCTTGAATCTGAATATATTTATAATCAGTAATTATTTTTTATATAATTATATGGCGCTTGTTTTCATTTGTTATTATTTATTTACTTGCCACAAAAACGGAGTGGAAGAAAAAGTAGATCCTGTTTTTTCAGTTAATGAGGCA
>MU871582.1:0-11320 GCA_036418205.1 Ostertagia ostertagi
ATCCTATTGGATCTGGCTTCAAGATCAGCATGAAGTGGGGGAATATTTCCAAACAAACCATCCTACTTCAATACCACTTCCTCCGGCCACCCCTCATTTTTCGACACGGAAAATCTCCAATATTTTTCTCCAGTTTCCTAAGCTAATGCCCAGCAAGACTTTTATACCTTGGAAATAAAAAAGCACGTTAACAAGTCTCTTTGAAACATGGCAGCTTTTGACATTAAGAAAATACCATGAAATTCTTTCCAAGTCTACGTCCCCAATAGGATTCTACTCCCTCCGTGTCGAGAACGTATCATACAGGACCTCGCCTCTGAAGGCAAGCCCGGGATTAGCCCGACTAGTAGGAAAGATACCGCGAAAGAAATTGTAGGGTCCGACCTACAATAATCATGCTAGCTTGTTGTACAAAGTGCGCCATTAGGGCGCTGACCCTGCCTGAAACCACTTCCCCCTTAGCCCCCGTTGCAACGCTCTCCCACCCACCACGACTGATGTAGAGATCAGCGCGCTCTCAAACGACGTGCTCTCTCGCGTGTTTTGTCTTCTTTGATCGCCCTGTCTCGCCGTACCACATTCCGACCTTACTGAAGGTTAAGGCCTTAATTTAGCGTTTCCAATCATTTCTCTTGCTTTCCTTCCCACTTTCAGTTCCGCAGCTTAGTCGTCACTACAAACGCTCTTATACACCAGTTGTATCCCCATCTCTCAATCTTGGCGCGGTTGGCGGTGTACGCCCACCGACTATCTGATCACTCGCCGCAGGTCTATACGTGGCGAGTGATTAGATAGCAGAGAGAGCGTAGTGTTGAAGAGGGCACAGCGATGAGAGTCGCATCAATGCTCAAATCAACGGGCAAGGAAGGGGTCCCATTTCTCGGGTTCTGGGCCGTTTCTCATGGTTTTTCCTTCTTTCGTGTACCACTCACCATCCTAACTTAATTTGAAATGGGTTGCTTTTTCAGCGTGAATTCGTCCTTTAAAGGCAGAGCGTAATTGTTCCTCCAATAAGACCCATTCCATGACGGGAGCTGTTACACACCTAATTCATTAGCTTTACTAAGTTTCTTTACAGATTCTCCAAGACGACTACAAGGGCTCAAAAACACAATGGAACGACGTGGAATGCAGCACAAAGATGAGGAAATATGTGTGCAAAAAGGCAGCTAAATTCTAATCTTATCAATTGTAAACAACTGGCACTAGTAAATAAATATTTGTAAAGTTACAGATAACTTACACGTTACTGGAGTGGCTTACGTCTAAGGAGAATAAAATCGGCGGTGCTAAAATCGGTTAATGGGACAAGTTGCCGCCTTGGCACAAGGCATGTGCGCATCCTCTCCTCTCAGCAAGGAAGTGAGAATTCGCACACTCCAGCTTTTCTCGCATGCCAAGAGACTCGCGCCATCACCCATCCCCTAGAAAGGGTTGACCGTTCGCTGGTCAAAGTCCAAGGGTACCCACCAGGAGGCTCGTCGCGCAGCAAGAAGGCAGAGTCGGTGGATGAGTTGCAGCGCGCGATGTGCGAGACCAATAGAGTAGGGAGGGGTCGTATGCGCAAGGGTCAACGTCGCAAGGCGTGGATTTTCAGAGTTGTAGGAGCGTAGGCGTAATAACTTCGTAAGGGATCTAAATGTGTGGAAAAAGAGCAGCGACTGAAACTACAAAGGAAATGGCGGAATGTTCGGCAGATGCGATTGAAATTCGGGCTAGCAGTTTAGGTTCACAGTATTACGCGATTAGAATCAAAACGCTTGCTGTCACAATATTAGGTGAGGGATGCATCTTTCGAGTGTTCCTGCAACTTGCCCAATTACGAGTGCATGGCGCATCTCAGATCAAAATTAGTTCCAGCTATTCAGACTATATGTGATTGTCCTCAGGCACAAATATTGCTCTCCGGCAGGCTGATGATTATGGACATGCTACGTAAGCGGAAGGAATGCATCTGGGCGACTTGGTTCTCAGAGGCTCACAAAGAAAATTTGATGAAGGGGAAAAGGCAGTCATTACTCACAGAAAAGATTAATACTTTATGAAGCGCAATACTGGGTAGTTCTCCAATTTGTCCACCTGCTTTGCACAAAATCCGTTGTTCGAGAAGGTCCGAAACCATTTGAGCTCGAAAATTCGCGTTTTCAGAAAAATAGCTCGAAAAATTCCAAGAGAGCAGAAAGTAACAACGGGCTATTTTTTGATCAGCACAATTTTGGAATGAGTTTGACTATTTGTCAGAAGACTCTAATCTACTAGCTTTCTACTCGGGGTGAAGAATTGCGAATGGTTGAATCTGAGAAACGTTATTGTAGTTCAAAGCCAAAGAATCCGCGTGTGCACAAAAAACGGACCAACGAGATGATTTTTAAAGTAATAAACATTTACCAGAATTTGCGTACTTTTTGGAGAGGAACAATCAGGAATAAGGTCGAAGTTGCGAAAAGGTCGCATACTGCACACATCCTTACATACAGTAACTGTTACGGGGGAAGAGTGGAGGTGGGGCGGGAGTCGTAGGGGGTGGTGAAATTTTTGCAGTCAGGCCAACGTGACGGCTTGACCCTGCTGCTGGAAAGTGCTGTACTCCCCTGACTTACATATCATCGAGTTTGCCACATATTCGTATTCGTTCATATATTTTTTCAAGTTTTTATATGCATATATTCACGCAGAACACGCAGGCGACCCCCCCCCCCACTAATTAAGGCACCCAAATTAACAAAATCGAATTTGAAAACGAATTTTGTGACGATTTTTTACTAAACATATCAACTGTGCACAATGGTGAAGGAATGCACTTCGCATTCTCCAGATTTATCGACTGGCTTTCGAACCCTCAGTGCTAAACCCCACAGGCTTCGAAAAAGGGAATGGATGTCGGCCGGGGGAAAAAAGTTGTGCTGGGGGTCTCTATCACAATAAACAAGTTACTGAAGAAGGATCTAATCACATGGAGCCAGCTGGCGTTCACCTTAGGGTGCTAAGAGTGGTGATACTGTCAAACCTGTTAGCTCCTTGTCACTGCCTACAAGGGCTAAGCCTAGAAAGTCTGAATGAGTATAACTACAGCATACTGCAAGAAATACCGTAACTGGAGGCTTCTATACTCGTAGGAGACTCCTTATATACCTTTCGTATTGTTGATGGACGAGTGTTCTGGGGTCTAGTAATGTGGGGGTTAAAGCAATAAAGCATCTACCCACATAAACCGCCATGTCGTGACCACAGAAAAAGCAACGGTGTTGAAATTTATGGACCATTTATTAGTAGCCCTCGGATACTCCCACGCAGTCACCTTCCGCCATCTCTTTTTTAACACGACATCCTTCACTATCGACTGAGAATGCTTCATACGTCTTCACCCACTTCCTCCTAAATTGTGTGGGTGAGCTTTATTCGTCATCTGGCGAGCTCCTTCAATGGCTATGATGAACGGGCTTTTTTTAGATGCTTCCAAGACCTATAACGGTTTTCTATAAGAGGAGCATCAATCCTGACTCACTGAAACGGCCAAATGGAGCGGTAGCTGTTCGGTGAGGAAAAGCCGTGTAAAGCTTGCCTGTCTTTCAAAAAGCTGAAATGGATAAAGATTTATAGCCACATTAATCCGCGACTGATTCGAGTTGACTTCCGAAATGCTACTTGCTTGGAATTCGGATGTTCAGGGCACGGGATAGCATCATGACCATTGTTTCAGCAACTACAGAGTTGTACATAGAATTTTCACAACTTCTTTGATTCCTTGTAGTAATGCGCCAACGAATACAAATTTGCAAGATCCACGGAAACTTAATGCCATACATTTGTTAGGCAGTGCCAGGCCTTCGCGGATCGAGGCCCTGAGCCGATGTGCTGGACTTCGAATGCAGTAAGCAGTTCGAAGCATGCATTTTCGATTTGGGCGATGCATTAGCGACTTAAAAGAGGGCAGGAGGTTCAATAGCCGTTCGCTCGCGCTCCTCTCCCAACTTTCCGACCGCGAGGACTGGTGAAGCGGAAGGGATGGAAGTCATGGGAAGTTCCGAGAAGGAAATGTGCTCATGAGCGGCACTATCGCCAAGTCTTCTCGCAACGTGAATTCGCTGGCGCATCCTTCGATATGCGTTGTCGCATACGCTCGTCGCTTCGCAAAATTCGCTATGATCGCTTGGATTCGCGAGGCTGACACAGTCTTCAGTAACCATATACCTTTGCAGTGGAGCTTACTTCAATTCAACGCGAAAAATAAACTAGGTTTTAGTAAGCTAGTATTTTTCACTTTCGACTAAATTATTTCGTTACCTAGCACATATTTCCTTTTGCTCACGAGTAATGATCATAAGCCAAAGGTTTTAAAAAAGGGCATTATGATGCCAACGCATACTCGAGTGCGTTAAAATCTCAATCTTGTTGAATATGGTACTGAGTTAGGCGGGGAAAAGAGATTTCGATAAATTTTAATTTTTTCTCGAAACTCCTATTTTCCCTAGGCTTAGTCTCGGAGGATGCCCTCGTATTTTGCGATAGCGCCTAGGACCGTTTGCTTTCACAAAACTTAAAGGCAGCGATTACGATACGATTACGATTTGGGTTGCTGTTTGGCATAATGTTGCCAAAGGCGTTGCGCTGAACTCGTTCATAAGCAAGCTTTCTGAGCTGTCACCTGCACATATGTGAAAACCACCTGCTAGAAAGGGGGTCCCACTTCGCGTCCTTTTGACGGATTTCTCCTCTTTTTTCGCCACCGACATATCATCGCGCACTGATATGTCTCTCCAAACCCTTCCTAAATTATAGTAATCACTGCTTTCAATTGGTTGTGTCTCGATGATTAATGAAATAATTTTTTCTTATTAGGTGCTGGACAGACCTTTACCGTTGGATCAAAGAGCAAGGACATCATAATTTTTTCAGATGGCAATAGTTCCAATTTGTTTTTTTTTTCGCGGCCGACTGACACTAGCTGAGCGATTCGCAGGTGAAAGGGACCTATTTGGTCTCCAAAAACGCTCTACTCTATGCATGAGGGATTAAAATATTGAACGACACTTTGCATTGCACCGGTAATGTCGCAAATGAGTTATGATTCGGCTGAGGGTCTCAAGGGACAGAATACTGGCACGGAGGTTTGTTGTCGGGACTCGAGCACCGGGCTGAGCACATGGCGAAGGGATTCTCGCGTCTAATCTATTAAGTTCGAAAGAAGGTTTTCAGCACATACCTTTCTAAATTTTCTTTTTTTTCTGAAAAATTCATGGGTAACATTTATGACTAACAAATGGTAGAGCATTCTCGTGGCTTCAATCCACGCGGTGGATATAAAGTGCTGCAGTCAGTAGTTATCCAAGAAAATTCAAAAAATCTCGACCACTAGCAAATCCATACTCCGAGTCACTGTCTAGTACAAAACTATGGATTCGTGTCAACGACTGACACTATCTGCAATAGCTTCTATAGGCATGCCGTTCAGCGCTACAGCGTGTTTCAGCTTTACCAGCGCTTTCGATCTTTTGATATTTTTATAAGAAACCAGCAGCGTCCCATACACTCCATTGCCGGTAGGGCTCTTACGGAAACTCAACTACAGATTCTTCTTTATGGGCACCATTGTGTAGCTAGAGGTCTAGGCTGCGGAACTCCAGAAGCTGGCCGAAGCAGCTCGTCAAGAGCCCTCGTACCGCGACAATATTCATTTCTTTCATGACATTGCGAATCACCATGATCCGAAATGAGCCCGGTAAGAAATTCTGGAGCTGCGGCAAGATTTCTTACCTCTCTTAGCGTAATCCCCTGGTCGAGCTGTAAATGAGTGCTACCTATCCTGACCCTTTAATCATCTGACGAAATAATCAGACGATCAACTCCAACTCGAAGTGAGGTCGCCTCCTTTCTCGACCCGCACTCCGCTGGGTTTTGGCAAAGGAGCATCAAGAAATTTTCTGAGCGTTGAAGACAAGTGGTGGACACTCATGGTAGATATATGACCGGTCAGGAGTTGTAAACAAAAAAGATAAAATTAAAATCAAAAATTTGAAAAAGTGTTGCAGGACTTTCCCAACCTAATATTATGGGGGAATCCTTCCGCCATAATTGCAAAAATGACATCTTAAAAGAATAGCTGAAGATGAGAAATGACAATTCGGATGATGTAAGGACCACGGGCCTAGGAAGTCTGAACGAAGATCTCGTCCGCTCACGTCTAAAAGCGAGAATGCGTAAGATCAACTGCTAAGAAAGGATACTTTCCCACTCTAGAGAATAAAGAATTTCTGAAAGCCGAGGCCTGTTTAACAAAAAGCTATGCAAGTTCACGCCGACAACGGGACTGTCCGCCTAAATATTCGAACTCAGCTATTACTTCTTAGAATACTGAAGGTTTTTCTTGCTATGATGGCAGAATAGATGAACCGACTTTAGTTGACTTGTTTGTTTGTTGATTTAGTATTTATTCAGTGTTTATTAGTGTTTACCTTCCCTACCACGTGCGAAATCGTGTCATTTGGGCGCATAAAAAATTAAGTAAAACGTAAGGCATTTTTGGTTTATCATAATTGGCCTTTACACCCTACCTAACCGCACCTATAACTTATAAGAAATAGCCACCTTCCCTGAGCCAACGCTTACCTGGCCATGTGATTCACCAGCGCCTTCGATCAGGTTCAGCCATCGCAATGCTGGGGCCGAGTGATTTTCTCGACTAATCACTACTTTAACCTACTTTAAACTTTTTCAGTGCTGGCCTCCAAAAGGGTCAAGGAAAGAATCGACTTTCGTCCACGTAGTAATGTTTTTGATAACGGGACGATATCGTATAAAAGCGATCAGTATTAGCTGTAAACAAGCAGATCAAGCATGACCGACGAGAAGCACTGGGAATCGGAGGCGCTCTCCCTGAGGAGATTCGCCTTCTTCGGAGTGGCCCTCTCCACCGTGGCCACGCTCGTCTGTGTGATCTCCGTGCCCATGCTGTACAACTACATGCAGCACATGCAGTCGGTCATGCAGAACGAAGTCGACTTCTGCAAGTCCCGCTCAGGAAACATCTGGAGAGAAGTCACTCGCACTCAGGTTCGTTTTACACCTTCTTCTTCAATTTTCTCATGTTTACCTCGGATAAATTCATGGATTTCAGGTCCTTGCCGCACCCACCAGGAAAGCTCGTCAGTCCGGCGGCGGATGCTGCGGTTGTGGAGTCTCACCAGCAGGACCACCCGGACCTCCTGGACAAGATGGACAACCTGGATCCGATGGACAACCTGGACAACCTGGTAGAAATGGACCTGACGGACCACCAGCCACACCAGCTCCCGATGTTGGACGTCCATGCTTCAATTGCCCACCCGGCCCTCCTGGTCCACCTGGAAACCCAGGAGGCAAGAGGACACCAGGAAATCCTGGATCTGACGGTCAGCCAGGAAATGCTGGAAACCCAGGAGGACCAGGTCCCATTGGACCACCAGGACCACCCGGAAACGCTGGTCAGCCTGGAAACCCTGGTGCACCTGGAGCCCCAGGAACACTCACTCAGGGACCTGGATCGCAAGGACCACCCGGACCACCTGGTCCCCAAGGACCTCCCGGTCCCGATGGACAACCTGGAGGCCCAGGAAACCCAGGACAAGATGGTGGCCCAGGACTGCCTGGAGATAATGGACAGCCTGGTGGCCCAGGAAACCCAGGAGCCGACGGACGACCAGGAGATGACGGTAGCACTGGATCTCAAGGAAGCTGCGACCATTGCCCACCTCCTCGCACAGCTCCAGGATATTAAGCACCATGTGCTCAGCCACATTTGCATCGAAACAATTCTAGTTTTAATCGTAAATAAACTTGCAACATACAATTTTGTAGTTGTTCTTCAACACACATCTCATCGCTTACGTCTGCTTGCTTTGCCTCCCCTACGGGGCCGACGGTACTTTCAAGTAAATGAGAGATTGTCGCGCATGAGGGCTAGTTCGGATAATTTTAGCATTGCAATGAATTAGTTGATGACTAATTCTTACATCTGCTCGCCGAGACTTTCATACTTTCGTACTTGCTTTTCCTTGTTAACTATGTGTACTTACTGCTTACAGTAGCGATAATCGAACTTCTTTTACAAAATGCGAGCTTTGCGAACCAAAGAGTAGACTTGCTCATTCTCCACTGCCAACCAGAGTGATTTTTTTCATCAAACAACTCTTGTGCCTGGCCGATTAGGGCTTGTAAAACTGTAATTTGCGTGAGCTTAGCTTATCTGGAATGAAAATATTTTGCGAACATTGGATGGTAATGATCCCAAACTGGTGAATAGGCTTTTCTCCCTCCTTGTCGTATTCTTCATATAAGTTTGTACGTTCTTCGAAAATAGTCTTTCACTACCGCTGAAAGTTATCTTTGGATAAACTAAACACGTTGAACATTTGCTATGGTAAATCTACGGTGAGGAATGGGGTTAAGGCGAAACGGTGTCCCGGTAGCGTAACTGTGGAGCACTTGCTCGGTAAAGCGAGAGGTGCGGGTTCAAGTCAGGCCTGGGGCGGAAGTTTTGTTCACAACCCAGCATTCTTGTGAAACATTCGCAACGCGAACTGCGGCGTTAAAACAGCAAAACAAATCGTAACATGTTGGATTATTTCCCCGCATTGATTCACGTTTAGTATTCCACCATCAACGCCCACGGACCCGTGGTGAGGCGATCGCGCTAGCACGTGGACGCTTCCATGTGTTTCAAGAAGGTCTTTGGGCATGGAGCGTTTTTTCAAATGCCATTGAATGTTGTAAGGTTAGGTGAAGAACACAGCCATGGTCAATTTTTTCGGAACGCTTCCAGGTATGCCAAAATAGCCTGTAGAGATGGTCCAAGGTCCAATGCTCCTTGATGATAAATTTTTGCAAGTTATGCTGGAAAAATCCAAATTCACCGAATTGCCGCAAAAGCGAAATGACACCCAATTCGCAATGCGTGATGACTCGCTCAAAATTGCGCATAAATTGTCTCTCATCCCTTAGACTACGACTCTTTTAAAATGAAGTCACCAGTGTACTTTATGTGGTAGCTATCGCTCCTTGTGACCAATAATTACCTACAAAGGCTTGGCTGACGCACGGCTGCGATTTGCCTGCTGAGATTGTGATCGGCAGGGTCTAGCACGCGGTAGCGGCCTCTTCATCACCCCTCCATGGCTCAAATGATATTTTCGAAATGTGAGCTGCTAACTTAATTACCATTTGCAAATACAGTATTTTATATCTCATTCGTAGAATAAGCCAAGTATTGTCCGGTAGCGATCGCACTTGGGTAGAACTGCAAACCGCACCTCCGTAGAAGCGTGCGGGTCTGCCCGGTGCCGGGCGACACGCTCTAACTGCTACAGAATCTGTGTCATCATATATTCTTCCATTTCCCATGCCAATCGGATAATCTGTATCTGAGGTTGAATCCACATAATCAATCCGTAATAACTTCGTATAGCATACATTATACGAAGTTATACGACCCAACTCAGCGTTCGTTGGCGTATATTGCACCTGACACAGATTAGGGGGGCACCACAATTACTTGCACTATTAGTAAGAGCTCGTCTCAATAATTTAGTTTTTTGGTTGTTCCCACGGCAATAGTTTTTGATAGCTTAGTGTTAATTTTGTTACTTTTTCCGTGTGTGAGCAATTAACATTGCCCTTCTTGGGAGCTGCGCACACTCATCGATGACCTGCGGTACAGTACTTCTTATTAATTTATCCTGAATGACTGGTTTCACACTGATTTGTTATCACAGTAAAAATTATAGCATTTCTATATGTGCACAATTCCGACATTAAGCGGGACTCCAGTCTGAAGTCCCAGAACTGTGGTAGTGGCCTTTGACTACGGAAGTGGTACACATGTGTACCACCAGTAGTCAAAGAGTTAAGGCAGTTTTTCTACTTAAGTTCGACTCTGACAATATTCAAGGTATGACTTAAGATCTGGGCTTTCGTACACTGGTGTGCAAAACTTAAGGACGAGACAGATGAAGTATCATAACCTTTTGATAGCTTTGTGGACCGTTTAACGGTTCCTGTTAACTGCTTTCTTTAGTGCCCTGTGACAGCTCTTTGTGTGGTTAGGTTCCATAGAGTCATCTTACGCGCCAGTAACACGTCGTTGGAAAAGCTACGTTCGTCCCTAAGTTTTGCACACCAGTGTATTATATTACAATGTGATGAGCGATTAAGTGGTTGGTCAATGTTGGGATGAGAATTGAGTGTTTGGAAGGGAAACTCGGATTTCAAGGGGATGAGGGGTAAAATTGGGAAGTTTATATGTACAAAAGGATTTCTAATACATTTCAAACCCTTCCTGTGTCTGAAGACTATGGAAATACGGAGAAGCCCCACTAGAAATAAATCTTCAGTCTAATAATGCAAAACTCCAGCTCGAATGCCGCCGAGCTAAATGCCACCCACTGAAGTTTCGTATAGCTTAGCTTCCTATCAAACAATTCTCTTAACCATGCTATACACAGATATCATGAAGTTTGCTAATAATCACTAGATTGTTGAAAATATTTTAAATGTGACCAAGGGGTTGTTCACACTAGAGTCGACTGCTCACAGCTGTAACGAAGGAGAGGTTTCAAGCGGTTAACCTGAAACCTTCCAAAAAGGGTGGAGCATAACCTTGTGATCAGTTCCAGTTCTCCGCCTATTCCGCTAGATCCAGCTCCCAGTGAGGATTCTGGGTGTGGTTGTCATGAAACCTGTACTTCTCAACTGCAGTAGTGGCTTTGTTCAACCAGGGCGTACGGGTGGAGTAGGAAACAAATTATAGGACGGAGTCGTGTCGCACTCCTGTCATCAGTGGTCAATTCATGAGGGAATCTTTGGCAAGCTTCAACCCTTTTACGAAGGAGCGAGAACCTCTATGAACTGTGCATCTGAAACACCAGGGTGTAGCGGCCACATAGCAGGTTACCCCGTGTGGATCGGCTCCCACGAGAGAGCGCAGGCTCTCCAAATCCGACACTGATGGCCTCCCTGAACGAGGGTTTTTCTACCGGCTGTAGTCTCCTGAGCAGAGAAGATCCATTCATTCTGATACCTCATGTCTTGCAATTAAGGTCGATCGGTTTGTGGTTGAGTAGAGGTTTTTGAGTGAGAGCGTGGAGGACATGGCTGGTTACTTTTCTCACTTTGAACTCGACCAGTGCGGCTTAAGTGGGCATGACTCGGTTGTAAATTACAGGGTGTCCCATAAATACTGCAACACATTTCTTTGCATGTAACTTCTTTCAAATTGAATGTGTTTTCAAGAAGTTTTGTAAAAATGTTAGCAATACATTTACATATTGGAAGGATTGACATTCATTGG
>MU871582.1:11420-21872 GCA_036418205.1 Ostertagia ostertagi
TCATTTGATTTGGTTCCGCAGTTCGAGATTAATTGCGTTTTGAATGTGGAGAGAAGTGACTCTTTTTTTTGCCCCCCCCCTGTAGGTGGTCGAGCAAGCTGAAACCAAGGGATAAGAGAGCCATTAATTTGAGGATGTGAAATTGGAAAGAGTGCCTTAACCCTTTGACGACAATGGCACCCACCGGTGGGTGCCACTATGTTCGCCGCGTGGGACAATGGCACCCAATGGTGGGTGCCACCTTAAAATTTCCTTCTTTGTGCATTTAAAACATTTGTAACACCCCAATAATTATAAGCAAGTTCCATAATATCTATGACTAGCACGACTTACAGAAATGTTTATTAAGAGCTAATTTATATAGAATTTTAGAATGTGCCATTTAGCTCGCCAGCATATTAATTGGGGTTTTAAATTATTAGGCTGAAGATTAATTACTAATCAGGACTTCTTCGTCTTCTCATAGCCCTCAGATATGGAAGGGGTTTGAGTGTAACGAAAACTCTCTTGAACACCTAAACTTTTAGAGGTTTTGCCCTCCGACGCGTTCGCATGCTGGTGACGTCACAACAACGGCGAGGGAGCGAGCGAGTAAGAGCCAGCCCCACTACGACTAGCTTAATACAAAGCACTCCAAGCATCTACATTGCTCTTCCTTCACTGCGTAGTCAGTGGAAGTAAGTAGGAGTCGTGCTCGACGAACACTTAATTGATTCAAGTCCAACTTTACACTTGTACTCCTGAGTTAGCACATGAAAAGCTCAACTTCCTCTACATTTTCAAAGAAATTCAAACTCTTAAGGCAAGGATGGTACCTGAACATAACACAATCATTTCTCTCGCGGCACAACTGATTGAACAAGTTGGTATAGTGCCAAAAGCCCAGCTTTATTCAAGCAAAGTGGCAGCGGCGCTGGCCACTGCTCGCCCTTCCTTCGAAAACTGGCACCAGCGACGACGTCACCGGCACGCGCTCGCGTCCGCGCCGCCGGTAAGCTTTTCTCTCCCCCCGATTTGAGCCATGGGCAAAGTGACATTTTTGGCACCTCTCTGTAAAATGCACCAGTCCTTTTCAGCAAGGAATCCTCATCGGAGTCGATTTGCTGTTTTTCTCAGCTTAGAGACAACACAATGGAGTGCCTCCTCTCCTTTTCCCACTTCACATTCCGTCTAAACAATTCTTTTTGGATTGAGCTGCGTATTGTATTCCGTTCAAGTACTGCAGCGGAATATGAGTGCGATTCGAGCCACACTACAAATTGTAGGAGACATCCCATTCAGAATTAAAAGTTCTTATTTTGATCAAGGGAGCTGGTGCCACTAAGGTCGGGTCTCAGATAGGTTCGTATGGCCAGAACTGCATTCAATCTGGCATTGTCCCTTGTAGCGACGTTCTGCACCACTTGCCATTGCACCATCCGCGCTACTGTTTTGATCACAGACATTTTTACTAGCAAATAAGAGATCGTGCTACGATGATGATTGAGAAGACTATCAATCAATAAACCTTCAAGTAGAATCGAAGCAGGTCATTAGCCAGTACTTGGCCATATGAACTTTTCCATATGAACTCGAGAATTCAAAAAATGTCGCCACCATCAAATTTCACAACTGGAAAAATCCTAGGGCAGAGGCCACGGAAAGGAACAAAATAGTTTTCTTTTGCAAATGTGATTATATCAAAAAATCAAGAATTGTATGCTATTCACAAGGTCAAGATGTCTTCAACTCAGGTAGTAGATATTTCTCGAATAACTCTCATTGCCCAGCTGAAAAAAGTCCTTCACTAGCCGTCGTATGACCTGCAAGTGGCCGACCGATCAGGAGATTCTCGTAGTTTTCTGCCAGAAAGAATTTATTGAATCTAATGACATTGAAATTTAATACGCTAATCTCCGATGAGTCGAGTTACTCGGCTGAAAGATGGGAGCGCTGATTATTCTCGAGTAATTACTGATAACCTACTTCAACTGACTTCGCGATAACCTGTAAACGGGTCAAGGAGAGAATCGAATTTCTTACGCTACATATGTTTTCGCGAAGAAATTGTATAAAAGGGGCCAGCAACGGTTGTTCACAAGCAGAAGCATGACCGGCGACGAGAAACACTGGGAATCGGAGGCGCTCTCCCTGAGGAGACTCGCCTTCTTCGGAGTGGCCCTCTCCACCGTGGCCACGCTCGTCTGTGTGATCTCCGTGCCCATGCTGTACAACTACATGCAGCACATGCAGTCGGTCATGCAGAACGAAGTCGACTTCTGCAAGTCCCGCTCAGGAAACATCTGGAGAGAAGTCACTCGCACTCAGGTTCGTTTTACACCTTCTTCTTCAATTTTCTCATGTTTACCTCGGATAAAATTCATGGATTTCAGGTCCTTGCCGCACCCACCAGGAAAGCTCGTCAGTCCGGCGGCGGATGCTGCGGTTGTGGAGTCTCACCAGCAGGACCACCCGGACCTCCTGGACAAGATGGACAGCCTGGATCCGATGGACGACCTGGACAACCTGGTAGAAATGGACCTGACGGACCACCAGCCACACCAGCTCCCGATGTTGGACGTCCATGCTTCAATTGCCCACCCGGCCCTCCTGGTCCACCTGGAAACCCAGGAGGCAAGAGGACACCAGGAAATCCTGGATCTGACGGTCAGCCAGGAAATGCTGGAAACCCAGGAGGACCAGGACCCATTGGACCACCAGGACCACCCGGAAACGCTGGTCAGCCTGGAAACCCTGGTGCACCTGGAGCCCCAGGAGTACTCACTCAGGGACCTGGATCGCAAGGACCACCCGGACCACCTGGTCCCCAAGGACCTCCCGGTCCCGATGGACAACCTGGAGGCCCAGGAAACCCAGGACGAGATGGTGGCCCAGGACTGCCTGGAGATAATGGACAGCCTGGTGGCCCAGGAAACCCAGGAGCCGACGGACGACCAGGAGATGACGGTAGCACTGGATCTCAAGGAAGCTGCGACCATTGCCCACCTCCTCGCACAGCTCCAGGCTATTAAGCACCATGTGCTGAGCCATATTTTCAACAAATCATTTTCACTTCCATTCGTTAATAAACCTGAACATGCACTCTTTGTTGTTTCTCCTCAACGCACATGTTACACTGTTTGGCTCGGCTTGCCTCCCTTTTTGCAACTAGTAGTTGATAGAGCAAATGATTGGTGCTCCAGGGTTACGTTGTGTAGCTTGTATAAGCCTAGAACACTGTATCTAAACGCGCACAAACAAGTAAATATGTGCAAGCGGGGTGGGGGGGGAGCAAAAAAAGACATCTTGCTCTTCTTGGTCACAAAAGATTGCCGTTGTTGACGGAAGTTCCTCAGCAAAATATTCCCTAAATGTCCCTCTATAGTGACGCAGGCCCTCCTTCACTGCCCTCACCGTCTTCAGAATATGACGTCATCTGTCACCGTCGTCGAGCTCAAGGAGGCCTACCGTAACTGCTTCAGCCTGAAGCTCTTACATAATTTCTTGAATCGATTCAATGTTGGATAGCTTCCCAGAGACATTATGCACCTCACATGGCCTAACGAAGGAGGTGAACATCACGGTTGGGGTGCACCAAGGGTCAGCTCTGAGCCCGTTCCTCTTCCTCCTAACACTAGATGTCCTGGTGAAGGGGCTCATGGAAGGACCACTGAAGACCATCCTCTACGCTGACGACATCGCCCTGATAGCGGATAGCAGAGAGGAACTTCAAGCCAAGGTGCAGAAATGGCAGAAAGTCCTGGCAGAAGGTGGGCTCCGGCTGAATGTCAAGAAGACCAAGTTCCTGAGCTCTGAAGAGGGTGCAGAGCCGATCGTGGACGGCCATGGTGAGACCATCGAAAGAGTGGAGGACTTCCGATACCTTGGGAGCGATCTGGCAGCCGACGGTAGTGTGGATCAGGCGGTGAAGGCTCGGGTCAACGCTGCATGGATGAAATGGAGGGAGTCCACTGGAATCCTCTGCGATCGAAGGTGCTCCAGAGCGCTCAAAGGGAAGGTGTACCGGACAGTGGTAAGGCCTGCGATGCTCTACGGCAGCGAGTGCTGGCCCCTGAACAAGAATCACGAAAGGCAGCTTCACTCCGCTGAAATGAGGATGCTGAGATGGGCCTGCGGCTGGACGCGGCTGGACAGGGTCAGAAACGAGGATGTCAGAGCGGTCATGCAGACTGCCCCTGTCCAGCTGAAGGTACGGGAACAGCGTCTGCGATGGTATGGGCATGTGCTAAGGAGGCCACAGGATCCATCCCATAAGAAAAGCGATTGGCGTTCGAAGTACAAAGCAGACAGACACCCTAGAGACATTAGCATAACGATGCAAGACCCCTAGGAACCCGGAGTCTATTTCATAATATGAAATGCCTTCTTCAATTTCACTGAAAGCATTCGGGTTGTATGGTGTATGGTGTACAGGGTGGTATGCCTTACTTGTAACATGCTTGCCATCGGAGAAACATCAAGGCCACCTGACAAGACTGATGAATACGAAGAACTTCGCCGAGTCCACGGAATCACCTGGAAAATTCATTCTCAAGGTACTGCACGCTTCAGCACTTGCAGTAGAGATCGTCGGACTTCTCGTCTCCATCCGCCATTGAAATAATCTAGATGAAAGGAAAATAAGGGAAGCGCCGGGAAAAAGGCAGACTGATTGGCGACAAGCAGGAGATGAAAGTGGTACTGACTTTGGTATCAATATTATAGTACGTGCAATATGAAGGAAAACATGACAAAGCCTCAATCGGTTTTTCCGGGCATGCACATGCAGGATGTTTATTTATTTATTTATTTATTTATTTGGATACACTCAAAGGTGTGCACAGTAAAGAAAGGAACATCACATAACAACAATAGAACAATAGGAGAGCTACACTGGGGAACACCATTAGTACTAGAAGAGCCGACAGCTGGTGTATGAGTAAGTCGTGACCTCCTAATGAGGTGGCGGAAGTGTAATCCAGCAGATCGATTTTATGGACAGGGACCGAAGATAGGACATGATTTTGCCCGAAAGGAATCAACAAAAAGCATCCATAATAGTAGGCCATTGTCTTAACAGAGTTAACTGCCAAATAAGATAACCAAGCCTGAGGCCGCAGCATGTAGGGCGGATGCACGCCGCACCTCATTAACCTAAACACAGACCCTACCGCTGGCCCAGTGGTGCTTACGTGGTAGTTGACTGTGTTGATAAGTATTCTACGATGAAAAAAAAGGATGCGATTTCATCATACTTAATCATGCGTATATGAGACGGCCTACAGTCGCACGCATAGGAAGCAGAGGCCTGAAGGCCATTTGGCAACGTGAAAATCAGCCGAAATCTGGTCCAGCTAAAAAAAAAGGGGGCCAGTAGGAAGAAAAACACACCCCAATCATAGGAAGTCACAAGGATGAATATTTAGAAAATAAAGAGATAGTAGGCTCAAAAATGATTTACCAATGCTGAACCCAGTGTACTGCAGGAAAGTAAACTAAAACTATTCAACTGAAAAAAAAACTATTGAAAAAAACAGCCTTAGAAAAATCTGGAGAAGCATCACTAAAAGAACAAAGCGCTCAGGTTCCCTTTACAATTGAATTCAGAATCCATCTTTCTCAGAAAAATCGTTGAATGAAAAGAATTCAAAGAATTCAAAGACAGCACTCCAACACTGCCAGTGACCCACGGTCACCGCTCACTGCATCGTCTTACAGCCACATCGCTGGATAACACCAGAGCTCAGGAGAGAACCGGCTATAAGGACCACTGCACCTCAACGATAATGAAAGACAAGTCACTAAAATATCAGTAGCATTAGAAAGCTAGCAAGAGAAATAGAAAAGCTAGCAAGAATCCTCCAGATTCAGTACCTGCAACAGGTTCACTTTCTCCAACATCCTTCTAAAGCATCGACCATCTTTAGCTGCTAGTACTTCTGCAGGCAGACGTTGTAACCACCTTGCCCCGCGGTATAGAACGAAATCATGCAATTGAGAATGGTTCTTCTTTTTGATAATGGCATAATGAAGATTAAAACCACCTGTTCTCTCGCTAACCGGCCTAAAAACCCAATACTTGCTAGTAGGTAGCCTAAGCTCCATCCGCAAAAGCCGAAAACAGAACACGAGGTCAGCAATGACTCGTCGATGCTTCAAAGTTTTCAAGCCCAGCTGCTCCAGACGTTCTTTGTAAGTGGGTAACGTATCCCAGGACATACGTGGATTCACTCGGTGGAAAAGTAACCTAGTAAAGGTTTGCTGCACCCTTTCAAGTTTGAGAATATACTTCTTCAATGATGGATTCCAAATCTGTGAGCAGTATTCTAAATGTGGCAGCACATACGTATGGTATAGACGTAACAGAATATGAACATCAGTACTCAGAGTGCTCCGGAAAAGAGAGAAAAGAGCTGCGTAAGCCTTATTTACAACCTGGTCAATGTGGTCTGAAAAAGTACATCTTGCGTTAACCAGGATGCCAAGATCCTTAGCTGTTTCGCAACTCATCAAGTCAGCGTTGCCAATTTTATAGTTGCCAGAAGGGTTTGCACCCAAATGCAGGACAAGAGTCTTAGCTGGGTTGATATCAAGGTCCCACTCAGAAGCCCAACACGTTAAGTTATCGAGAGAACGTCTGAGGGCAGCCTGGACTACATCACTGTTGGCAGTATTATATACGCCATATATTTTTATATCGTCCGCATAAAGCTGAAATCTGATATCCGGCGATGTTTTGAGAATAGGAGCTAAGTCCCTAGTGTAGATAAGAAAAAGTAAGGGAGAAAGCACGCCACCCTGAGGCACCCCGCTGGTGCAGCGACACCGGCTAGAGAACTCTTTACCCACTCTCACTGTCATGTGCCTGTCAGACAAATAGGATTCAAACCACTTCATCAGAATTTGACCAATACCTAGAGACTCCAACTTTTGAATGAGCTTAGCGTGGTTAACCTTATCAAAGGCCTTGGACAAATCCACATAGATGACATCAATCGGGCTACCATGGTTCAATGCTACATTCCAATCGAGAAAGCTATCAACTAAATTAGTCGTTGTCGAAAGTCCAAGAAGAAACCCGTGCTGTTCTCTCGGTAAGCTCTTAGTTTTGAAAAGCCAAGAGAGAAGCCTTTCCCTGATAATTTTCTCCATAACCTTGACAGGAGTACACAATTATACTAATTGGCCGAAAATCGGATACAGCATGAGCCCTGTCCAATTTAGGAATTCCAGTGACAAGGGCATCTTTCCAGATCTCAGGAACCTCTCCCAACATCATGGAAACATTAAAAATGAACGCCAATGGTTTTGAAAGTGAGGCAGCGCATCTCTTGAATACAATGGGAGGTATCCCATCAAATGATTCAGATGTGGAAGGTTTCAGCTTTTTTAGAATATCAAAGACTTCAGTAGGATGGAAATAGATATCATTTAGGCGGGGCCGGGTGGACAAACGGCCGCTCCTGGTGGGAGGAGGAAAGGCACTTCTTCCACCACTCGTGAAGACACTCATGAAGAAATCACTGAGGGCGTTGGCTTTTTCAGCGTCAGAAGTACATAGCATCCCGTACCTATCAACAATTGGGGGTAAATGACCCTTCGCTTTCATTTTATTCCGAATATGGGCATGAAGTTTTCTCAAAGAAGCTTGCTTACCCAATCTTCGCTCACGATTAGCGCAAAACTTCCTAAGATGATGATCAATATCAGCACAAATTTTCTTGTAAATAGGGCAGCTCAAAGGGTTGGAAGACTGACAGAATATCCGCTTTTTCTGATCAATAAGGTTCTGAATGTGAGAAGGATATCGGAAGTAACGGAGCCCCTGAGACTTAAATGGGACATGCAAAGCAAGATTTTGATAAACGAGGGAACAGAATCTACGGTATAAATCAGAAGTTGACTGATTTGAATTATCGAATCCGCGGGGCCGATAGACGACTACAAACCGAATAGGGGAAGCATCACTGAGGGGTAGTAGTTCAACGCAGAGCACGTCAGCCTTAAGGGAGAAATCATGCTCAACAACACGGGTGATGAGTGTATTTTTGATGAAAGCGCAGAACCTCACCTCTTCGTGTCTCTGTCACTATACGGCGAATCAAATCATAAGGCAAGTTACCGATGACTTCAGAATTTCTTATCCGAGGAGTTAGCCAGGTTTCACTAACAAAAACTAGGTCCGGTAAATTGATGGACAAAAAATGGTGGAGGTGATGGAGTTTGTTCACTAAACTTCGGGCATTGAAAAGGCTGCAGGGAAGAAGTGCTGATTTACCGTGCCACCTCAGGCGTTTCCCGGACCCGACAAGGCGAGTTCAGCAACATTCCTGAGTTGACCGCGGTAAACGACCCACTCGCGCTGTGTTTTCCCCTTATTTTTCTCCCTTGCCAGCTGCCTCAGCTCGTTTTCTTTCGCCCTTTCCTCCGCTGTCATGCTCCTGCGGACGAACACATTCGAAAGCTCAGAAGCTCGAAGGAGCCGCGCATTTGCTAGTGCCCGTCGCCAATGGAAACGAGAGGGAAGCACGACTTTAATAAGGCGAGGGCGCTCATCAACAACCTTACCCATCCTGTAGATTTCTGTCGCTCTACATTCCACCTGTAGAACATCAAGCACCTCGCCGAACCTTTGCCTCCAGCACCCTCTGACGCTCAGATGGCGGCAGGTTGGCTTCCGCCTCGCTGATGCCCGCAATAACTATACTTCTCCCTCGTTTTTCGGACTCCATGCAGTCTGAAAATTCTTTTGGAATTTTTTCGGTAAGGGCTGACAACATTTGTCCAATAATTGGATCAGTATTGCGTTCAGATATAGCTTTGATTAAGTCCGATACCGACATTTTTGAGAAGTCATTAGCAGAAGTATCCACTGACACTGGGGCAGTATCCTCATTAACGGTAGGCAAGGATACAGGGGGAACAACGTGAAATTTCCTACGTGTAACTACCGGCATATTTGATCAACCTAATCAAAAAAGTCAATAAGAGGTCAAATCGATAAGCCCGGGCGAAAAGAATGTACGCAAAAATGCAACGAAGAAAACAGAAGGCCCACAGCAAGAGAACCTCCACACCAGACAACAAACGAATGAAGAAAAGCTACGGATAATCCTAGGAAAGGTGACAAATGAAAAAAAATCGACTAGGAAACGAATAAAAGTATCAAACGCAACTCACGACAGGAACCCGACCGCTCAGCGCGCACGCACGTAATTCTTCTCGATTTAAAAAAAATTTATACATCATAATAAAAGTAAGGCATACATTGAGCTAAATTTCAAATCAAAACTCAACCGAATAACAAAAACATAACAATAAGAACAACAGTATGCCTGAGATTACTTTAAGTGAACTGAGTAGATATGTGAGTATCTGTTCGAGTATCATATTGAGTATCAAGTAGAGTATCATTGGAATGACATAGTTAGTAATATCAACACAAGACAAGACGTTATAGATGAATATTAACAAGTAACAACATGTTGTTAACAAGAAAACGAGTAGAGCGGCATCCAAGTTTGTTTATAGATCATCCATCAGGTCATCATTGTTTGGATCTGAACCTGCATCCAATCGAGGTGGCGGAGTTGATCCAACTTCTCTGAATGTACGTTCAACATCAGGGCCCGAGGAAACACCAGCATGAGTTGGCTGAGTAGATACATCCTGTAATTGTTCAGCTACAGTTCTAGGCTTCTTTCTGGGTGGTTCATGTTCGACTTCTCCCTCTATTTCCTTTTGCATGGCTTGACTGTGTCTATGAAGTAGTGACACCAGTTCTTTGTCGATCTCAACTCCAATCGTTTTGAAAGTTGACATTGCCGATTGTAAATCAGCCGGAGACTTAGAAAGTTTGCCTTGGCGTGCTTTCAACAAGATTTGGGCAATTGTCCTAGGCCCAAGATGGATCTGTTCCAATTTGATATTAGTGAGTAGAGCTTTCCAATCGGAGGCTGGATTACAATCCTTTTGAAATGCAGGAGCGCGGAATATTCCCTTGTCATGGAAAAATGTCTTTCCGAAAAACAACACATTGTCAAAGATTTCATTGGCAGTAAAAGGTTCGGCTGCTTGGCCTTCCAGAAAAGCATAAGGTGCAGCTCGACCAAAGTTCCACGGGTGGTCGCTGTACTTTTTGCCAATGACACAGATGTGTGAGAAATCATTTAAATCACGAAAATTTTGAATGACTCCCATGCGAGACATTTCTACTGAAGCCTTGTAACAGTAGTAGTACTTTTTACAACCTTCACCAGGATTGCTCAGCCTTAAACGAAAATCGTCGCCAAGGTCCAGTGGCAGTCTGCCAGGTAGATTGGGACGCCATTCATCAAGAGTATAAGGATCAAACGTCTTTCGCGGGGTGAGTTTCCATTCCGACGAGATTTCCTTATTCTCGCAGTATGTCATGTACAGAAAATTGTAGATTTGGAGAGAACTCATAGGATGTACAATACCATGAAGAATTGG
>MU871583.1:0-19139 GCA_036418205.1 Ostertagia ostertagi
TACAACATGCACTAAACCGCTTCCAAAAAGCGCACCTTGCCCTGAAAGACCTCCCTTGTTAGTTTACTTAGTTCTGTCTTGCAGCAGCAAGCGAACGTGTGAACGACTAAACGGAGGCAAGAAAATTTAGCCAGCAAACGAATAACAAAGCTCGAATTCCCTGAATTCGAACTAGTCATCCATCTCTTTATCTATTTGTCACGCTACATTCATGATAATTCATCTATATTTGGAGCATTACTCAGGCCGTAGTCTCTCTTGGAAAGAAATAATTGAGCATATGTTGACGGCAACTGATTATACTGCGTCTACCTTACCGTTAATAATTACTTACTCAGTCGTCATTTTTGTACTGCATGAGATAAGGAATGAGTAATGCTTCAACATAGATGAATTATCATGAATGAAGCAAGACAAGCGGACAAAGATATGGTTCTCAAAAACAATCGAGAACGTACAAATGGGCCGAGAAGGAAATAAGGTGAATTTAGTCACTAAACATTTCCTTTGTGATGCGCCATGCGTTCTTCATCTGCTTATTTTTACTATTATCCAGGCTTGTACAGATTATGCTAACCTTTCCAAGCAGCCTTTGTGTGGCTACTACTGCCATTACTACAAACTCGCATCAATTTTCGCCCGGCGTCGAGGCCTTCATTTACTACTTTCATAGCCTAACCATGAAGGTCTTCCAGGACGTGGAGCCTTGTTTCAAAATGGTTCCTTGCATGTTATAGGATACGTGCCTGGAGCATAAAATTGAGAATATTTTTTTGTGAGCGGCTCTTGGGATGCCAAAAAATGTGTGGAAAGAATGGTTTGGGTTCGATCCCCACTGGGAACAAAATTTTGCATTTCTGTGAAGTTCATTTCCTTGTCTACCTAATGCGCTGTATTTTCTAGAGTAGTTAATCTGTACGGGCAATTTTTATATGCAGTTATAATACTTTCTGGTAGAAGTGCTGCGAAAAATATCAAAACTGCAGAAATGCGCTCCCTAGAGGAATTTTTTGCATCCTTTTCGAGAGTTTCAGGACCGCTCAGAAAAAGCAACCCTGAAGTCCTCATTTCATGTGATTGCTCCTACCGCGGTACCGAAAACCATTTTGAAAAAGCGTTTCCATTTTGAAAACCATTTTGAAAGATCTTCCTAGTAAGATCAGTCTATCCCAACTAACTTCAACAGCAGTGCAGGCCGCACAATGCTGGCTAAGCTACATACAATAGCTTGAACTTCTAGAGCAAGCTGAAACGAATTCCAGACAGGTAAGACGTTTCTGAGCTCGTAATCTTTGTATGAAATGAACATTCTGGAATTATAAGCTTGCAGATTCTTGGAACAGACACGATAATTAGCTGACTTATTCGTAGAACGACGTCAATCGCTGCTAGACAACAAATCCGTCTCAGCTCACGTATACGTGAAAACAGAAGAAAAGGCAGATGATTCAATTCAATCATCGGTGAGAGGGAAAAAGCGTCTCGCTCTTGTAATCATGGAAGGTCGGTGGCACCAGAAAGTGCACAAAAGATTGAGAACGATGATCCTTCTTTGCTGATTATCTGGTGTTTTCCCGCATTCCCTCGTCACCCACTTCCTTGAGAAACAAAGCTTTCTCGAAGCCGGCGCAGTTCACGTGAGTGCTCAAAATAGCTTGACGGATGAGGCCAACATCCAAACTGTGTATGCAGAGGATGAAATGGTGGCAGCTATCCAGGCTCCATGTTCGGCAAGTTGGACATGATCAATTTAGTCGTTTGGAACTTCAAGCCTTTAAGAACTGTGAAAATTTTTAGGTAAAGGTTCCGATTTCTTCTTGTTGGGTGCCGTGTTCGCGATACTACTGTCCATGCTTAAAGGCACATTCGACTCTTATACCGCTACACTAATCCCTCTCTCCGAATAAGGTTGCTGGCTCACATCGGAAAGGTTTTCGCAACTAAAAACGCCCGGAAACGTTGCAAAGGTCTCAACGCAGTGACGATGTGGCGCGTAATGTTGTGACTTTCATTTACCCATATTCTTTCATACTTTCAAAATTGTCCCTATACTATATCGGTTTCGAAAAATATATTGTACTCGCTACCATGAAAATTTATTGAAGAGGTTAAGAAAATAAAGAAAAATAATATGAACGATGTAGATATGCTCATTATAGCCGTCATTAGTATCAAAAATATGCAACTATGGACATCCCAAGCAACCAAACACACCCACCGTTTGTCCATCTGCCGTCTCCTACTCCTCTATGCTATCCTCTGTCTGTCGTTTTTCCTTTGCATCGCACCCATTCTTATCTGTTGGTTCCCACCTTCCACACCTTCCACAATGAGAAGGATATATTTTGCACGCTTTTAGTGATTTCCTTCTTCTGTTCTCACTGAAAACACAACTAGGACCTAGTATTTCATATGTGTCATTTCAACCCAGTTTTTGCTGACGCAGGATGCGGAATGTGCCCTATTTCAATCTAAGGGTAGTCCTTATAATGTTCTAGGTAAAGGCCTATGAACCCCTGTATGCTATTCGGCATAATTTTGCTCTTACTTTCCTCACAGTGATTTCCAGCAGTGTACTTATGGTGAAATTCCGCTGCATGCATAAGTTCCAGTTTCTCACGAAACTGCTCTTAGCTAAGCGTGTGGTGTTACTCATGAGATCCCGTCAGCGGTAATCCCGTCCAGGGTTAGTGCAGTCTGTGCAATTACATTTTTCCATGGCTTTGTGAGTGGATTAACTTCAGCGTACGAATAAGGTGATTAATGAAATGAGTAAGCCTATGCACTATTACAGCGACAGAGCTCCGCCCTGATGAGATGACTCATTCTGGCTCAACAAAAACGATATCTCCCGGCAAAGCGCACACACAGTAGCTCCTCAAGGACAAACCCTGCACATAGCCATAACTAAAGATGATAGAGACAGATAGGACAGGAGAGACAGAAAGAAAAGTCTAGCAAAAAAATGTATTTTGACTTGTTTTTGTTTGTTGAACGAGAGGTGCGGGTTCGAGTCCCGCCTGGGGCGAAAGTTTTGTTCACAACCCAGCATTCTGGTGGAGCATTTTATTTTGTATTTGTTTTCAATTCCCTTCATAGAGTATGTGCCGACTGATAGCCAATTGAAGACCCAGAATTTGCTTCTCGCTTCAGAAAATTAGTACCAATTACCCGCCTTTTCAAATACCACTTAAAATTGTCCTGTTACTCTCCCCTAACCAGTTACTCATCTCTCCTCGCTCTACAAAGACCTTGGAGGTCGTTTAGTTTGATTGGAGGGTTCCAAACTCTGATGCGATTTTAACCCGTATAAAACTAGGGCTACGCCTTCATACATTTCGAAGAAACGTACCCACCTCGGTAGGCTTAAAAATAAATTAAAGTTCTACAAGAGTACTAACCGAACCGAAGCGGAAGCTGTTGTCACCATCATCGCTGAGCACGCGATTTGCCGTTGCTCACTGATGTCTCAGCAGAATCAGATGCTACACAGCAAGTAAATATAGAAATTATTGAGCGGAGAGCTCCAGGGCAATAACGGTGTGAATATTCACGTTGAGCAGAACTCTCTGTTCGTTGGCCGTTGTTCGATACATTGGAGACATCAGCTTTCATAGCAGAACTTCTTGACGCTTTTCGAGGAGGTCCGTCCATCAACCGTGGGGTGAAACGTGAACGTCGTGATTTAGTTGAAGACGATTTTGGTAGCTCCACATAGAAAAGATCCATCTGTGAGTGTCCTTTACCAATGTTGACAGTCAACAGATGACTGTCTACTGCTGAATGGTGCACAGGTTGCTGTTCAAGCCACAGGTAGCCCCCACGGCTACTAGATTGTTGCGGTATTGTAGAGAAATCGGCTTGATTTTGAAATGTAGGAGAATTCGACATCATTGGATGAGGCATCACATTCGCCGGAGCACGTGAAACCTGGCAGTACGGGTGATGCGGCCAATGCGTCCTTAATGGGGTTGAAGGCGTGGCCGCCAAGAAGCGCATGAGTCAGCCGAGCGTTAGCCGCAGCTCACATTTCCTCTGCTTATCGAACACCATATAACGCACGCCATGAGGACATAGCTGTGCCAAGAGCCCACGAGTTCACTCATGACTCACTATAGGAAACGTTTTCGAAGACATTATTATATGTTATTTCCATGTGTATGCCAAAAATAGATGCCATTAAGTACTTTCTGCATTGCCATCGCACAAATAGTTCTTTTTAGGACACGCCACGTAATCGACTTTTGGTCAGAATTTCGGTCAAATGGCTGTAAACAATGCAAGCAATTAAGACGATGATACCGAAATGGTCACCTACCAATAGACCTATCACCAGTTATGAAACCTAAAAATTAAGAAGAAGATGGTCCTAAACGAAAAGGTTTTGCTAATTCATTGGATAATTTTCTGACAATGAAAAATATCTGTGTTTGGTTGCGCAAAACGAGCCACTGCAGTCAAAAACCACTCTAATGGATGCGCCGACGTCACTCTCATTTCCAAGAGGAGTCATGGGCGTGTTTACAGAATACAAAGCTCGCAGGGGAAGCTGATGTTCGAGTCAGCATTTTGCTTCCTCCTTAACGAATCAGTTCAATCAGCGCTGGGAAGATTAAAAACTTCACTCGTAGAAAACATCTCAATCGGCACGGCAACCAACCAGGGTGATCTTTGACGTAGACATTATGCAAAGAACATCCTGCCATGCGCTTAATCTCTTCTGATTCACATTTGTTTCCGTCTTGGCAGGTATTCCTCAGAAGACAGACTTGGGCGAATGCGAACACGGACACGTATTACAGCGGTCAACCAAAGGACCAGTGCCCGACGCTTCGTGATTTCTCGACCACAGGTGAGAAGGAGAGCCAGGGGCTCCTCAAGGCGCTCAAGGTCCTTAAATGGATATTTCCCTCTATAAGGTCTAGTCCTAACCATAAACCAGCAACTGATTTACCCACTTGAATGTCCCTCCTCCCCTTCCCAATGATATGAGCGCCCCCGCCTCTGTTGACGATCGAAAATCGCGACACAGCCGCGTTCGCCAAGGTATCGAATCTCAGATGAGCAGAGCACTTCCTGCGGTTCCCTGGTTGACATAGGTCCTGAGACCATCGACTTGGCTTCACAAGTGATAGCCACAGGCGGACACCGGGAACGCATCCACTAGATTGACGTCGAGGCTAGTTTTGAAAAGGAGGAACGATACACTCGTAGCTCAATTTTTTGAATTTATTTTTTTTATTCTTTATTTATTCAATGATCCATAACATATTGACCATTAGATACAACAACACTACGCCAACCTTCGGGCATTTGGGTGACACCGCAGAAATTAGAAATTAGGAAGATTTTTGCCAAACAACCTTCTGGTGTCGGATTTGCGCTCGTTTACGTCGTCGAGCTTCCTGTTCTCCAGGTAATGAGCAAGCGAGCAGGAAAGGTTGAAGAGGTGTATAGATAGGTTTGACGAATATGGCAGACGGGCAGCCGCGGTCCTGCCTGGCTTCAGAGTCTTGTGGCTTGAGACCGAACACCCGCGACGTTGCGCGTTGTCGTGAAGCAGGTTGACTTGTCGCTATATTCGGCGAAGCTCTTCTGCAATCTTTTCGAGCAGCTAGCATTGTGAAGCCCTTGTACTCGTCAATCCTCCAGACAGATCATCACCCGTGGGAAATACCGTCAAACGTCAAAATGGGCAGTAGTCGTGTGTTGCGTCAGAAAGATCAAAGTCTTCGCTGCGGAGCGTTTAAACCAAGCCGAAACCGCCATGTGAGAGAACGTGCCCAGGCCTATCCCGGGACTGATCCTGACCACCTCTGGTGGGCAGATCTCTCTAGGCGGAGCTCTTACAGAATGAGCGCTCGGAGTGTCTGGCGGGAAAAGTTGATTTAGTGCCATGCAAACGCCATTATTGGGAAAGCTGATTTGATCACCGTACGTAGCACGGTCCACTCCTACTATATACCACCCATGGAAGATTCCAGAGCATTCGGGAGAAATCCAGAAAGAGCGCGAATTGAGTGTAAAGGAACTTTCCTTCCAACCAATAGTACCAATGGAACAATGTATGTGCGGCTCTACCTCGAGAATCGCGGAAACAGATGAGTGTACTAGAAACAAGATGCTCTATGGACCCTCTTGGTGTTTCTGAATAGACATCCCCGACTGTATCATATTAAAAGGTATGAACCTAGTTGTGCACTAGGGAACAGATACGAATCTACTCATTCAAGTAATTTGGCAACAAAATGAAGCTACAAAAAAGTATTGAATAAAATCACCTTTTAATTGTAGGCAACTAGAATTTGTTGTGAACACATGATACAACAATGAAGATCAACAAATGTGAAGAATGTTGACAAGCCTCATTTACCAAGAAATTCCTCTGCAAATTCACTCGTACGATGTGAAGTGAAAGAATAAAAGATAACGCATTTGCCATTGAAGAAACCCCTTTTGGATATGTGGTACTCATTCTATGTAGCCTCCCTTTCAAAAAACGAGAAGAACGTTGGGTGCAGACCATACACCACAACATACGCAGGCACTCCAAGCTAAATCTGTTAGTAGTGCTATAATATAGCGATTTTTTGTAATATATGTTCGTACTTAAGGTGCAACGATGGATTACAACTGCAAACAGAGTTACTCATTACAGGCGGTGCACTTGCCGGGTATGGTCTAGCAAACGACTCTCTTCTCGTTTTTTTTTTTCAAAAACCGGAGTTTTTCACGATTTCCATATGGGTATTAAATTCGTAGCGGCCATTGAATACGATTTGCTTATTACCATGGCTTGCCGGACCAGCAATGTACACAGTCCGGTCTGTGTTTAATCCTCTCAGACAAGTCTGGCCTACAATTACCCGAATCTGGGCGGGGGGGGGGAGAAGAGTAAGAAGGGCTCTGTTGGCCCGGACGGCACATACGACCAAGGATTCGACATCCACAGATCGATTGCGCGTGGTAAGCAGCGCCACCTTCCGCTACACCACTTCCGCCGCACGATGTCAGGTAGCAAATGAATCATCCCCTAACTAAGGAAGGTCTTTCAGGGCGTGCAAGCTTTTTGAAAACGGTCTTTTGCATGATATAGGGGCAGATGCGGGAACCACAGAACCATGTTCAATTTTTCCTGAACGGCCCTCTGAATACCAGAAAAGGGGGTCCCTAGTTCGATTCCTCGTGGTGACAAATTTTTGCATTTCGAGTTGACGTTCCAAAATTCGCGCAAAATGGAGTTAGCATGAATAATTAGTACCATATTCATGATTAGGACCGTCAGTAACCCTTACAAAATAGACTTTGATTAAAAAAGTGAGTCTACACACGACCCAGAATAGACTATGATGAGCAGTGAAAAAGGTGTGACACCACAGTGGGGCTGCTTGGTGTCACACCTCTTACACCAATTTTTAAGTCAAAGTCTTTTTGTAGGGTTACTGACGGTCCTAATCATGAATATGGTACTAATTATTCATGCTAACTCCATTTTGCGCGAATTTTGGAACGTCAACTCGAAATGCAAAAATTTGTCACCACGAGGAATCGAACTAGGGACCTTTTCTGGTATTCAGAGGGCCGTTCAGGAAATGAACCATGATTCTGTGGTTCCCGCATGGTTGCCAAAATCATACATCAATGCAAAAGACCGTTTTCAGAAAGCTTGGCACTCCTGAAAGACCTTGCTGGTAAAAGGCTAGCAGCGGAACTAATTTAGAAAGCAATCAGATTTCATGAGTTAAACTTGAAATTCAAAGGAACTAGACCTGAGCTCGATGAATTCTTTTTGAAGTAATTTTTAACAAAAATGATGGATAAAATGATTATACTTGATCTATGGATGCGCCACACACTAAGAATCATAAAATTCCTCAAACTTTTGGATGCGTATTTGTGTCTATATACAATGAACTTTGGGGGCGGGGGGAAGAGGGGGCGGATATTTTATTTTGGAAGGATCGATATCTCATAGGGTTATGTCCAATAAACGTTCGTTTCTGTAATTTCACAAATGCATCATTTTTTTACTTTACGGAAACTCGACAACGACTTCTTTATTTAGAATATTGGTTTAGAAATTGACAATACTAAGAGATTTTCTAAAAATCTATCTTCGTCTTGAACAGACACCGAAATTCGAAAACACACACTGTGTACATCGGATTCCCTTGCAGAAAATGAAGCTGTCTTAAGTGTATGAGTTCCAAAAATATCGTAAGGTGAAGTGAACCTTTCACCAAAATTGAAAGCCTCATCATAGAATGCTCTGTAACCTTTTCTTCTTTAGCAAAGGAACGTCTGCGTAATAAGCAGCATTCTATGGAAATGTTCCCTGCATAGTTTATGACGCAGTTTATCTCTGATGAGCTTTCTTGGGATATGTATAGGCTTGAATTTCGCCTGTCATCTAAAGGTCACTCATGAGCTGCAGCTAGCAGCAGAAGTCTCAGCACTATCTACCCTTTAGCTCCCCACAGTTCGGAAACTGAGTTAGGTTTTTCTGGAAAACTGTGAATTCAGAAGCTGCCCATAGAGGTACTCAGACCTGTAGAATACGAATATCGCATTCGTTCGGAGCAAAAACGCCTGGCGTCCGCGCTATATTCGCCGGCGCTACCACATTGCTTTGAAGCTGACACCTCTGACGCAAGCTACAAACAGTTCCTCAACAAAGGAACGTGATATTCGTGTCCCTCTTACCCATTGAGATCAGTTTTCAGCGATTCGAAAGGCCTAACGAATGGCACCAAACTTTCCGCGCAAACACATGCAATACTCGTATGCTACGGGTCCAAGTACTCCATATAAACACGTATGACATTCTTATACCAAAAGCTATTGAAAAGGCTTCAGCAACGGATTTTTTATTATTATTTTTCACCTAGATTTCCTACAATTTTCATAGCCTACTTTTTATTGTTTTCAAATCTTCAAGTCTTTTATTATTTAGCGAAAGGGAAAAAACCCTGCGAAAGCCTTCTTTCAAGACGGTTTTCAAAAAGCTTGGCACGCCCTGAAAGGCCTTCCTGGTCAGAGGTCCGCACATAAGCCTATACTGTCAACCACTCGGCTATCCGTGCCTCCCTATGGTATAGACACATGCTGAGACCACAGGACCACCAAATAAGAAGTTCAGATCGAAATATGCGTGAAACGCTTTTAAAACCATGAAAATATCCAACCATGAAAAGTCTTCGAAGAATCCGGCATGTGCAGGACCGCCATGATTCAATATAGGATCGCGTTGTCTCACAAGACCTGTCATAGAGCTTAGGACTGGAGTAAAGTGCATGAAATATTAGGAGCAAGGTCGCGCATACGCGAAAAATGGATCACATGGGTAATACCCGATGTCGCATCAAGCTTTCTCATGCTCCCTCTGAAGCGCCAACAGGGATCGCTGGAGAAGGGGTTCAAATGACGAAAGAATTATGTAATGCTTGAGTAAATGACCGAAGGAGTAACCTAACTTGGAGAGTCTGGACTTTGTGGCTACTATTTAAGCTTGTCGTTGCAGGTTTCTACCGTAATCTCATGTTCGAAAACTTGAAGGTTTTTTGTACGTCATTTTTGATTATCCAGACTCTGCCTAATAACTGCTTGTACTTTTATCTAATTCTGAATTTCGCGAACTCATAAGTCATCGCTCTGCAAAACAATGCTTACGCAAAAAGTGTTTTTTTTTTTTGAAATTACTTCATGATTAGTCGAAGCTAAAATAGAAATATAGCGCGATGTATTCTTTTACTTGGCTATTGTGTAGACATACTATGTTGAGTCGTAGATTCTCGACGTACTCGCATGAAACAGATAAAGACTTAAAGAACTTCGACTATCAAAAGATGGTGGTATCTTTGATGTGACATGGCGCCTTTAAGTCTCTTTATTGTTTGATAGTGAGATCACAATGCTACCAAAGTTCCTTCATATGAAGTTATCTGCCTCTGTATCTCTATAGGACTGTCTCTAGAATCTTCTGGCCGCACCACTTCATTTACGAAAGGGAAATGTCGTATGAAATTATTTTGTGATTTTTTTTCGCAGCAACAGATTATCGCGCATTCGCTCGGAAAATTTTACAAACTAATTGGATTGTTGTTGTAAACAGCCTTTTTCGCCAGTCCATAGAAGCAGAAGTAAACAATAATTGGAAGTTTCTTAGCAAGGCTTGAAAAGTTTTTCACTACTGATATGAGAAGCTTTGCTAGCAGAGTTCATCGGCGAAGATAATTTTGCTTAAATACGCCTGTTGCAGCTGAACCTCTGCAAAAATGTGTATTCGATTTATCAACACTTATCAATTTAATTAAAGCTTTGGGCGTAGCGCCTAACTTTGAATGTCAAGGTCTTACTTGGTAAATAGAACCTGAGCAAGAGAATAGGCCGATTCTATCTTTTTAACGGGATGATGCAAGTTTTAAAATGAATTTTTTAGCAGCTTATGGCTGTGAAGTGGTCATGTGAAGTAATGGGAATTGGATTATAAAATAAGTTCATGTCTCATTTCTGATGGAGAACTTGCAAGAACTGTGCTGTGCTTTTCACCGACCATTCACCTGCCCTTCTTTTGTATCGTCACTCGGCGCCTACTCCCGGGTAAGGCTGCTTTCATACTTTGCGCCGTTGCGGTCCATGCGGGCGGAGAGAGTGAAGAGCGTCAACACGCGCACTGGCGCATGACGCGTACTTGGCGTACAGCCGGTAACTTCCGATCGATAATTTCAATTTTAATACATTCTGTCCATTTTTTTGAATGTTTTGTGCGATGTTTTGCTTTCGTTTTTTTTTCTGACTTAGACTTTTCCTTTTTTGCCCTAATCAACATTTTTCAGTTGTCCCTGAACAAGTAGCGTTGTGACTCGCATCTGAACGGGCGGTAAGCCCCAGGTGAGGCACCAGTGAGCAAAGACAATATTTCATACAAAAAAGTATTGAGCAAAAAAAAACTCGAATGAAAGCAAGACGGCACTTAAGACATCAGTAAATAAGTAGGGGAACATAGTGAATTGAAATCGATCGCAGCTATCGGCTGCACACCAAGTACGCGTCATGCGCCAGTGCTCGTATTGACGCTCTACACTCTCTCCGCACCGTCCGCACGGACCGCAGCGGCGCCAAGTATGAAAGCGGTTCTTGTAGCTTGCATTAGCCGTGCAAAGTGTTCAGATGAGGAAAGATCAGTTGGTCAGTCCAGCCATTTAGACAGAATTTACGATGAAAAGTTAGCTCATTGGAAATAAGGGTAGAGGTGGTCAGTGGAGCAGGGATGAAGAAGAAACCATTTGAAACGGCCCGAAACCCGAGAAATGGGACCCCTTCCTTGCCCGTTGATTTGCGCATTGATGCGACTCTCATCGCTGTGCCCTCTTCAACACTACGCTCTCTCTGCTATCTAATCACTCGCCACGTATAGACCTGCGGCGAGTGATTAGATGGTCGGTGGGCGTACCCCGCCAAGAGTGTGCTAGATCGCCGAGGTCAAATCTTTCGCTGCCAATTGCGCGTCGGTCAGCACCCTCAGGAGGTCCGCCTGTCTCCCAACTATGCAATTTTCCCCTTCTTTGACCTTCGTTCTTATCGTGAATTCCTCCTTTCGGGAAGATTCTTAGCCACGTTTTCATGATCGTGCATCGAGACGCTGAGTTCAAACACACTTCTCTTTATACAGAACTTTTTCTTTGAAGTAATCGAGACAACGAGCTTGAACGGCTTCCTGTAGCAAGTCCCTAGAAAATAGCTCGTCTCTTTGATCTCTTTTTGATCGACGCAATGTGTCATATGTTTCACTTTTGGATTTTGTATTACTAAAATCATGTATTTTACACCTTATAAGGAGGGCGCGATGGGTAGGTAGGAGGCGTACGAATCGATGTACTCGTATACCTAGGACCCTTTTTGGATAATTTGGGGAAGTAAAAGTTTCCCAGACGGACGATAAAAAATCAAATTGTACATTTCAACATAATTGCGTATAAAATGGCACAAATTCTATTTTTTCACCCTGGAGGATTTGTGAAACAAATTCCAAAGAACTTCTCTCAACAAACTCACGCGCTGCAGCCCATATGTGCTGCAGCTGTTAGTCCACGTACTAACCCGTTTGCCCGTAATTTTCTTTTTGCACATTTCCTTATCAATAACTAATTCAACGGCTTAAAAATTACTTCAAATTACTTTGTGATATTTATGTTTTTGTTGAGTTCTTACACAAAATCCTCAAATGTGAGGTGAGGCGGCGGCAAATCGTGCCCATTCCACCAAAAAGCAAAAACGGCGCTATCAATGTGTTCATAGAAATTTTGTTTTATAAGGCTCCATGAACTCATGAGTTCCGTGGATATCAATCGATTAGCTAGACCGAAGTTATACAGTAACCATTACGTAGATGACTACTTTCAAATAGAAAAAGAAAAACAATCCAAGTTCTTCAACACATGGTTACGGTAGCAAACTGAAATCGAATGCCCAATGAAGTATGAATCATCCACACTAAATTACTTATTACGACATTCAGTTAAGGAAATACCAATTCTTCAAATCCATGAACCCATACTGGAGCGACATAGGCGGTAATTACCCCCCTCATTATATGCCAGCTCATTCACATGTATCACTTGCCATCTGTTTTTCAACAAGCAGCCGACGAATTTTCATGCACCGTTTTCAACGGTTCAAAACTGTCCAATTGATTCAATTTTTCAAACGCACGCCGCCTCTCTAACTATTGCTTTATTTCAAATATTTATTTGCAAGCCATTCTTTAAATTAAGAGTAGGGGAAAAGACCTCCTGGTCTTCGTTCTGCTTCTTGAGGAATCCAGGCTGTCGTCAATTTTTTACCTTGCAGAATCTGGAAATTTTGGAAAGTTTGTGATCGTTCCTCTCAGCAATTCTTCGGTCAAGTCATATAAGCAGTTGCTAATGAAAGACACGCCAGCTGTCGTATCTCTTCAGCACAGACTTATAATGCTCTGAAATTTTCAAATGAATTTTCGAAGGCACTTCTTACAAGAGAATGGAGGTCTTTCAGGACATGGAGCGCTTTTCGAAATGGTTTTCTGCATGTTGTAGGGAGCTCATGCGAGGAACATAGAACCATGATCCATTTTTCCTGAACGCCTTCAGAAATGTCAAAACAGTGGTGAAGAAATGGTCCAGAGTTTCGATCCCCGTGTGATGACTAATTTTTGCAATATAGTTTGCGCCCCCAGATTGCCGCCAAATGGCGCCATCGTCGAAATAGATGTCATTGTCGTGTTTTGCGGCAATTTGGAGGCGCCAACATAAATTGCAAAAATTTGTCATCACGGAGGATCGAACTTTGGACCATTTCTTCCCCGCTGTTTTGACATTCCTGGGGCGTTCAGGAAAAATGGACCATGGTTCTGTGTTCCTCACATGAGCCTCTACAACATTCAGAAAACCATTTTGAAAAAACGCTCCATGTCCTGAAAGACCCCCTTGTTAGAAACATTTCGATCTGAGCTTCTTCATCTCTGTGTATGAAAAACCAATTTTTAAGAAAATATTCGTCATTTTGGGGAGAATGCAAAATGACTGATGATGTTCTTACATTTCTCTGTCAGTATACTTCCGGGATTGGAAATGTCACTTTTCCAAGGTTTCAATGATTAATGGCAATTTCATCAACGCAGATTTTCATGCAGAATTTCTTAGTACACAGCACATCATGACGAGGGATAAGTCAGTAATATCCGATGCGTGTACTTTGTGACATTTTTTCAACACTAAATATAGAGTGTTTAAAAAATGTCACAATGTACACTGCCATGAACACTCGAGGCTCTCTTACATGTTCTTCGGAATAGTTTTCTCCGGTCAATCAAGGGTCGAAGGGAAAAAGATGAAATATATTCACTATGAAAAGAGGTAGATTGCCTTACGATTAGAGAGCGGGATGAGGCGCGTTCCCCTGCAAAGAATGTTAGAGTGGCCCTGTTCGACCGTTGCAAAGGTTGCGCCTTCAGCAGTCTGACAGGGCCACAGTCGCGCTCGGAAATTCTCTTTATGGCAATCCATGTCTAACAATTTTACCCCAGCCGGTTCTTCGCCGTCGGACTCTGACCACTCTACCATATGTCCAGAAGACAGCGTTTACGCCGATCACGTCAGGACTGATGTGACTCCCCCAGCGCAAATACCGACAAATTATGCAAGGATCCTTTTTTCTAGGCTGTTTCCTTAGGTTTGTTCTTCATTGCTGCTCCTTTGGGAGCTCCACCTTCATTCCCAGCGGACTCCATTACGCAGATATTACCAAACTATCATTTATTTGAACACATTACAATGATGAGACCTTTGCAGCAAACGAAAGGACCGACCGCCAAAAGTCGCCCATTGATTCTACTAAGATCCATTGTGATGCTGTCGGGTACCCGACAGGAGGCTCGTCGCGCGGCAAGAAGGCAGAGTAAGTGGACGAGTCGCAGCGTGCTGTGCGGTGTAGGACGTAAGTACGCGCTGCGACTGGTCCGCTGC
This sequence comes from Ostertagia ostertagi, assembly GCA_036418205.1. Lineage (NCBI taxonomy): Eukaryota > Metazoa > Nematoda > Chromadorea > Rhabditida > Trichostrongylidae > Ostertagia > Ostertagia ostertagi. The sequence goes on from MU871583.1 coordinate 14,502, forward strand.
CTGTGCCTCATTGCCGCGCGATGGACCTCCTGTCAGGTACTCGATACGTCACTCCTCGAAGGAATGGAGTTTGTGTACTCTGTGACATTTCTTCACCACATGATTTAGAAAAGCTACAAGCATCAAAAATCAGATTAATCTTCCATCACATGAGAAGCTGCGTGCTACGAAATATTTCTGAAATCGGATTTTTTCGGAAATCTGCTTTCTGGAATAGCGATGACTGACTCACTGGATTCCATGAATTATGCCATTTCAAATTCGTGTTTATGGTGACGCAGAAATGTGAGAACACCACAAACCATACGACATTACACGATGATCTTTTTAAAAATTGGTTTCCATACACCGAAAGGTAAAGAAGTTCGGAATGAACTATGCTTCAGATGTTCTCAAAACTATTAGGTCTTTCGACGCCTAACAAATATTTGAAAAATAAGGCATGCATTTATTTCATTCACAAATCCCTTTCAAAAATTCAAAATTGTGTAAGATAAACACTTGACGATGATCGCTTTTACATTTTCGACATGATGTACGCTACCTTTCGAACGGGACCGCCGTGATTCGATACTGGATCACGTCACCGCCATGACGCTTTCTTAGAGCTTACAACGGAACAAAATATGTGAAAAAAAATTAGGAAGGGCCCCATACGCGAAAAGTAGATGGCGTAAATTCCACTCAAACCGACCAAGCTTTCCATGCCGCCTCTGGGGTTTGATGGGTTCGTGGTGTCTCAAAGCAAGAGGTTGCAGTGTCACTAGCTTAGGCTGGTGTCAGAGTTTGCGAATTCAGCGATTCGCTAGCGAATCGCGGGGTACGAGCGTTGCACCAGCGGATCGAACTATGTGCCAGCGGATCGAACGATGTACCAGCGACTCGACACTGTTTGAAAGTGGCGGGATGCCCTCTCGTTTGCACGTTGACTCTCGCCACGTTTTCGAGCTCTCATGCCCTCACTGATTCGCAAAGTATGACACCGGCCCTGCAGTAACCTTCATCCATTACCTCACCTCTCCGCCCGTTTCCTCTGTAAGAGCAGAGCGCCAGGTGTGGCAAAGCTGGAAAAGCATTCATAACTGTGCGCGTGTAAGAGAGAATTCGGGATTAAAAATGGAGGAAAGGAGGGAACGGGAGGCGGTTTGGTGATGGCCCTAGGAAGAGATCAGCGTTGAAGGGCTAACTAATGAAGGTAGGAGTTTTCGGGGATCAACAGAAACAACTAATCGTCCTTCTAAATCTAAGAAAAAAGTTTAAAAATCGTTCTTGTGTAGAACGCCGAAACCAAAAATGTGGACTACTCAAATGGAAAGCCGTCCTTTAGACTTCTATCGGAATCATCTTTACTTGTTACCTGAACCAGTTCTTCAATAAAGAATGCCTCATGAGCAGATTTTTCCATGCAGAAAAATTATCTCGAAGGGTTGTTCTGGGTAAAACTGGACTTCTTATGGAAACCGCCTATCTGATCGCCTGACTCTTGTGACGTAATTCAGCACTTCCGCCGAAGAACCAGCTTCACAGCGGAACCACTCCAACCTTCACCGTGTTGGAAGGAAAACAAAAGGGGTCCAAAAAACATTCTAATGTTCCCTAGAACACGGTTGGGTTTTTTTTTTACATTCCCATAACAGTTACTACGTAGACGCAGAAGGAATTTTTCGCTGGTCTCTATGATGGGGAGCGTTTGTGTAGCCTTCAAAAAGCAGGGAACTGTAAAATTTTCCCCAATCACAGACAACTGTAGCAAACCGTTATCGTTACTGTAATAGCACGGAACGAATGAAAATTGTGTCACTCATTACCTTAGAAAAACCGTGCAGAGCGCTGATAAAACTAAGGAAATTAGGCCTTGCTTTGTCTACCTAATTAGATGATTCAACTGCTGTTTCACACTACTGTGTAAGATAGTCCTTTAATAAACTCCCGACATCGCGGGGCAGTATTTTAAAGCATACAGGTAAAACGTACAAAGGCAGCACACTTTATGAAAGAGAATTCGCAAACTTGTTGGGGAAGTCTGGGGTGAACTCAGAAATGAAAGAAAGTACTTCACATTTGGAAATTCTGACAAGAATATCTATAAACTATTCAATTTTTGAACAATTATGGCTAGGTTTTCGTTCCACATTGTCTTAGTTGGTGATTATTATCGCTAATAATTCATTATTAGCATGAGCAGAGGTGGTGAAGTGGCAAATGGCGCCATTTACTACGGCAAAGCGTGAAGATCAAACGCGGCTCTTCCTGGAAAGTCATACCTCCCATCTAAAGGGTCGGCTCAATGGTGCAAAAGTTATCTTGGCGGGGGTGAAAACACAAAATTGTACATCGGCTGACCCCGCAGGTTATCGTGAGGCCCAAGTATGGCTGGGATGTTTAATGGAAGTAGAATGCGTGGCGCATCTCGAGAAGGGATTGATTCACTCTGCTGAGGTTGCTCTAACCTTTTCAACTCTGCCTTGGTATTCTGTGATAATTCTTATCTTTCTTATATTTTTCTTATTCTAAATTATTTCACACGCATCCTTCAAACTTCTGAAACTCGAACTGCCAAATAAATCTAGTCGACTTCACCTTTTTGTAAGATCAAAACGCTGGCGGGTGCGATTAAATTGTTTTTTTTTTAGTTTTTTCAAAGACTTCAATCGTGACATTTGTGCTATGGCGCACATCCAAGTGACGACGGCCTCCACAAAATATGTTTTTACCTGGCTTGTTGCCGGTTGCATCTTGTTTACGATCATTGTCCTAATTACGCTATCATTGTACCAAGAGCTAATCACCTATGAACGGCAGTAGGCACCACATATGCCATGAAGATCAAATCGTCGCCACTTGTGGTGTGTGGTCTGTATTCGACGCGCATCTGATTTCCGGAAAGCCGCAATGCAGAAGATATTACTTTGTATATTTAGCTAAGTCATAGTTGGTAGTTGGCTGCAGTTAACTGCGACAATACGTATACGTGATTCAATCCCTAATTGCTATGTAACAGTTGCACTCACTGAGTCATTCTAATAAACCTAGCATTAACCCACGAGTCAAAGCAATTTCGTTCTTCCCTATATGAATTACAGCCACAAGAACTACAGCCTTCAATCATACACGTGGAAAACACGACTGATCTGGGCGCTAACGCAATATACGGGGGCACTCTGTCTAAACGTGTGCATTCTGGTGGCGTCGTAGTTGCATACTTGCTAAAACCTGACTTAAGCTTAGAATTTGGAAAAAGTGTCTATTCTGGCCCTATGCCAGCGCTTTCATTCCTATCGCATTCCACTGTTTTTTTTTTTTGATTTGGTAACATCTAATTCTTTTGGGCGCCATAGCAGGATAGGACATCCCATAGGACTAAGCCCAGGAGGGGTAGGAACATCGGGGAAATAAAAAATGCTCACGCAATCTGGAGCCTCTTCTTCTCAAGATTTAGTCCCATTTCCGACAGAAAGGAGATTTCACGCAGTTTGAAATAAATTGTCACCACAATGCCCCATATCTTGCGTTAGCGCCTTGAAATCATCAATGTTCTCTTTCATTCCTTTGAAAAGCTTAGCCTTAGTATTAAATAAAGCGTGCGCTCTTCTGTCTGACTGCAAACCATTATTTGACACGTTCAAATATGTACACGTTTCACGGGAACGAGAAGTGAACAGGCGTTTACGAAATGCCCCCGTATATTGCGATAGCGCCTTGAATTATATTTTCACTCATATTCAGAACCTCTAAAAATGTCCAACGATTCACCTACATATGCTCTAATTGATCATCATATCGCAGTGGCGAAACGCTCGTTCAGCGGGTGGTACGCCCGGTGGCACGCCCACAAACCATCTGGCAAAGTTCAAGGCTATCATCTTGTGGAAAAACCGCCACCGGAAACGCGACTCGCGAACGTTGTTCTTATCCTCGATTGCCACCACACAGTTTTTATTGCTAATAACGATGCCTCCGAATAGTAAAAGATATTCTTAGAGCGGCCCACATCGACGGCATAAAAATCCTGAGTGATCAGGGGAGGAGGCTGCTGCTTACATTAGAAAAGATGTTTTCTTATCGCGAGTACGCCTCAGGAATTTAACTAGCGACTCGGTTATAAATATCTGAATGGACCCCCGAGTTGTCTGAGGCTCGAGCTCGTGCTCACAGTGGATAACAACGCTCATACTGCTGATACGTCGCTCTGTCATCTCCCTCAGGGCCTAGGGAGACGAAAAGCGCTCCAGAAGCTTCTGCTCCAAACGCTTCTTCAACCTAAGAGGGTCATTCACAAGAGTCGTAAACTACCAGGACGACGCCATGGCAGGTGAATACAGACTGCTGCAATGCCGACTAAGGAGGTCAACCTGCCACGTCGAAGTAGCAGTGGTGCGATGCAAGTATCCTCCGTGGTGGACAACCTTGTTGAAAATAACGAGCCCATCGAATTTATCCCTTGGAACGAGGGAGTTGGGATAAGTGCTTTCGAGAATGTCCAGTTTCCCAGGCTCTTAAGATGGCGATGACGCCAAAACGTCAGCCAGATGAACCTTGTTATCAACCATGGCTACATTTCTGACCATCACTCAAACCTATACATAAAAGCATAAATGTTCGGTGGTGGTCAATCTCTTTGTCGAATACCACGCATCC
>MU871584.1:2693-22459 GCA_036418205.1 Ostertagia ostertagi
CTTCTCCGCTGTTTGCTACAAGGGCAATGTCGTCATTCAGAAAACGGTCTTCAGTGGTCCCTCCATGTGTCCCTTCATCGAGCCAGGAGGGAGAGGAAGTGGCTTAGAGCTGATCCGTGTTGGTGACAGTCAAGTAAAGCTTCAAATAATAAGACCGTGTGCATGACTCCTCTTTTCACCCCTTGCCTGATGTATGAACAAAATAAACCATCGATTCAATCCCGACTCGTGCCTTCAAAGTTTTAGTTAAGCAGGTGAACAGTTTTGCCGAATAAAAAGTGATTACCTCAATTCCACTGAATCCACATCTGGGCACTGCCAAAGGGCGCACTCCTGCTGTTGCCCACCATAAAACTGCTTCGTCGGTATACAGAGGTTTATAGGTCTGTGATAAGGCAATATCGTGCAAGTAACTTCTTTCAACAGATTTTAGTAAAAATCCGATTAAGGCTTTACCCCTTTATATCCATCTATAGCGACAGTACCGTAAAGGCCCTGCACTCCGGCGCTGTCCAAACTATCTAGATAGAAGACAGGTTTCCGCGTTCCATTTTTACTGATTTCGACGAGGCCTGATATCCCTGCAAAAACTTGTTCGGTTGAGGAACTGATACAAAAGAAGTGTTAAGCATCACGTGAACGAAGTGAAGCAGCCACGGGCAGATTAGGGTCAAAGTTTCTATGAGTTGCTCGCAACTATTAGGTACCGGATATCTTAGTGTCGCTTTTCTGAGTTCAGGAAGTTTTGGGGCCGATTACTATGGAAAATCAATATCTCAGAAGTCAGTTTTTGCTCATTAATACTGCGAAATATGTTGCTTATTGTTTTCTATTGTTGGTTCACAATTTAACTTTCCCCCAATTTTTATACTTTTTTGAAAATTCCTGGGTCCAGTGTGCAAATTCGCATGTGTGTACCAAATGCTTCAAAATTCTTGCTGAGAGCTACAACTTCCGCCCACCAAACCAACATTGCATTTGTTGGAGGGAATACTACCATTTAAAATGCTCATCGGTTTTTCACAGTTTTCTCAAAAGACAGTGAAGTCTTTGAAGTGATGCCCGCAATCGTCGTCAAAAAGGTGGCCCTAGTTAAATCAGTCGAGACGGGGCTGCACCAGTCTTGTGCTGAAATGGTAGGACACCTTAGCAGTGACTGATCGATGATGCACAAACGCTTTAACGAAGTTGATTGCACAAGAAATTCTAATAAATGTGCTCATCTGCTACTCACGTGTGCTCAAAAAGGGTGCGTTTTTGACCCTATGTGGCAAAAAGACTCCGGGAAAAATTGTCCAGTTGAGCTGGTAAGTTTTAACTTTTCCACCATACAGTGCAGACCCTACTCTAACTAACTGTATACTTCTTTTGTCCAGGCCTAACTTTTTAGCAAGTGAGAGGGATGATTTGTCAGATGATGTCAAAACCGACCTACCTCTCTTTTTCGACTCAAAAAATTCCTAGCTTTAATCGTACGAGGTTTCCACTCATACTGGTAAATGGGAAAGTGCTAATGAGTCATTCGATGAATATGCTGTTTCACTCCCCGGATTCTGAATTAAAATATTGGTGGTCCGAAACTCGTGGTGAAAAAACGACACTAAGATATCCGGTACCTAATATTTTAGTAAGGGTGGGCGAGCATTGATGGTTACATCGAACCTCTATAACTCCCTTTAAAGAAAAGTTCAACAGGATTGGAACGTCAGTTGAAGACGTGAATATGATAACATTGGCTGCGTAGGGTACACGTTCAGCAGCAGAAGATTTGTGATCATCAGAGATAGAGCGGAAGATCCTAGAGCTTTATTAGAAACGTTTCGATAAAGCGTTCTGAAACTATCAGATTGCCCCATAAACAACGTCGTTATTCAAATGGAATTTCCATGTTTCGTTATTCTAGCTCTTTGCAGAAAACATATCGCTTTAGAGCGCTTGAGTGTTTGAGAAAACAAAAGCACTGCAGAGAAGCGCCAAGCACCTTTGTTTTCGGATTCCGCCTCCCTTCAGAAGACCGTCGTAGTGGCATCGATTCAATAAAGTCATGTCCGTATTCAAAAATTGAGAAGCGAAAGAAATCTCAAACCCGATTTGTAGAACGCTCGCAATGTAAAAAAATGAGACCAGACACAGGTAGACCACACAAATCAACACATCAATGACGAAAGCGGAAATGAAGCACCTTAACGTTCCATTCCACCCTCCAGAGCTCAATATCCAATATCTTCAGAATAAGCGGAAAGTCCATATCCATTATCAACACGAAATCCATAGTCCCACTCAGCAAATATGAATGGGAGGGATCTCGCGGCCACATGAGCCTACTTAGCTCGTCCATGAAGCTATCGCAAAGGCGTGGATTGATGTATTCGGTAGAATCAGATTCAACCGTCTTTGGCATCGATTTTGCATCAGTTTCAAACGGCGCACTTATTGACCACGGGTAGGGATCCTACCTTCACCTTATCTTATACAAAATGCCTATCTTCGCCAAATATTCCCACAGCACCTGGTACTAAATAAGATACCGAAACACGTCATTGTCAGCTGGGCATCGGACCTCTCGTTCTTCGACGATATTACATTATCTCACCTAAATTCTAACTAAGAGAAAACTTGCAACACCCTGACCCTCGCATGCTCGAGCCGTACCTCTGGTGTGCTCCAACCTCCCATAGATCTCATCAACGTGCCGAAAATTAAGCGAACACACTTGAAACCGAAGGTACGCCGCGAGAGAACGCCCGAGTCAATTGGTAATACTCGGTATCCAAAACTGTGCATCCTGGCCAATGACAGGCGAGTCTGCGGCAAATCCTAACGTTAAAACAGTTCTAGACGCGCACTCTTGTCATTTCCCACAAACTCTGTTAGCTTTCTGTTATTTCTCCTGCAATAGATATAAAATTGTCCCACAACTAACAAGCAATCAAGCAATTCCAGAGGCTCTTGGGCAATTTAGAACAGTTAAAAAAAGCCGTCGCCTCATTCTCAATACACTTTTGAGCTTTTCAACCGAAATTTTTAGAAAATCATACATACAATCAACAGAAGTTCAAAAGGACTGAAACTTCCTACAACATTTCCACTTTTGACGAATTGAACATTCATAAACACTTTTGTGGCAACAGTCGCATGTTCCATCCTCTGCTTTAAAGGCAAAGATTCGGATAAAAAACACGATAAAAAAGTCCAAAAGCGTATAAGTTCATAACACTAGAGTGGATTGGACTATAAAAAGAGAATCAAAGTCAAAAACGAAATCACAGATTCACGCCCCGTACAGAAACCTCCCCTATTTCAGCAACATTCCACCTTGGGATAGAGAAAAGGCGCGTTGGACGAGTTTCGCGAGCCTGACTCTAGTTGCTCCAGTGCCATTGACACAGGATCGCGGTGGGACCGCTGCCTCAAATGCGCCCGCGCTTTTCAAGCAGCGCCACGTGGCAACACCGACAGCACGAAGGGTGGGGCTTGCGGACAAAGGGGTGAGTTGCAGCCTTGGACCGAAGCTGCTTGGCCTAAAATTATGAAAACGCACTTTCAAGCGGCGAAAGGGTGCGACAACAACAACAACTTCCGCCGCCTACTACCCCTGGATGGAAACAAGCGCGCCTAATCGTGAGCAAGTGCCTTTAGAAGAAAAGAATGAGAAGCAGCGGAAACAAATGGCATTACCTGTTGTAATAGAAACGCAGTAGTAAATAATATCAAAAACAGGAATTTCCCGAACATCTCACCATTCTCATTAACGAAATTGTAATCAAAACGATCTATAGAGGCGTGAAGCAATGTCAGACCATAACACCTACTTCTAGAAAGGAAAGTTTCGACCGTGGCCACGGCTCAGCCGTTAGCGGGATAATCAAACGCGGATAGTGCAAGTGCGGACTTTGCGAGGAGCATTAAAGGCAAACCCCGCAAATGGCCCGGCTAGAAGGAGGGATACCACGTGGGAAATTGTAAGGTCTGTAACTACCCAGAAGATCACGCCAGCTTCGTCGCGAAAATCGCGCGTTAGGGCGCTAATCCTTACGGGCCGGCAACCATCGAACGCTCCCCACCCACCGCGAGAGGTGGTGAGATCAGCGTGCATTGATGTAGAGATCAGCGTGCTCTCTCAAACGACGTGCTCTCTCGCGTATTTTGTCTTCTTTGACCGCCCTTTCGCCATCGTACCACATCCGACCCTGTTGAAGGTTAAGGCCTTAATTTCAGCGTTCCCAAAGATTTCTCTTGCTTTCCTTTCCACTTTCAGGTCGTTCCGCAGCTAAGCTATCACTACAGAGCGCTGATAGCAAAAGTTCAAGAGAGTTTGCCTTTAAGGACTGTCGTATGACGCGACTTGACACATCGTCCGCGCACGCGCAAGGTACGTACGAAAAATGTAATTATAATTTCAGTTTGGGAAAGGAAAAGTTTTTCAGCCTTTTTGAACTCTTGCGATTATCGTATAATATTCAGAAAAAATTTCGCTTGAGAAAGTTTAAAAAATTATATTAGAGATCAGCAAGTTTTTTTCCAGAACTTGCTAAATTGCCCAAAGCCTATGGAATTCTTTCTCTTGTTAGGGGACATTGATAATCTATCAGAAGGAAAAAACTACAGAAATCTAAGAACTATAGAAATACAAGCGTGCCACTCTAAGAATTTCTGTTCTAACGATAAGATTTGCCGCAGACTCGCCTTACTTGCCTAGCAGATGCACAGGAATCAACTCCTTCTAAATTAGTGAGACTGAGGCAAAAGGTAGATTTGTCGCTTCATGATGTCATGATTATGCTAATTTGCTTTACCCTCGCTCGGTTGTCATTTCGGATGAAAAGTGTTCGGAGCTAATCCCAGAGTCAGCATGTGAGGGTGGCGGTCGGGATCGTATTGGGAGAGCCTTCTGAAACTGATGGTAGTGGTGGTGGTGGGTCGAGATCCTCCTGAAGAGGGTGAGGGGGAGGGGGGAGGGGTCACAAAATTTCTGAAAAATGTGCGAAGAAGAGTACACGGAAAAGAGTACATTACTGACTGAGTTCTTCCTTATAAAGATGCCTGCTGCAGTAAATTTTGTTGAATGGATCTCCAATTTTGCAAGCTTGAAAATTGGCTTCTTCACATTAAATTCCTCCCTTTCTGTTACATAAAGCGCTGACTTGGTGTATCGGTTTGCTGTTCTGTATGTCGGTCGGTGGTTGTGTCCCTCTGCTAGTGTGTCATTCGGTTAGCTAAATGAAATGGTAAGCAGTTAAGGTCAACCAACAGCTGACAAAACTGAAAGCTCGCAGGTCTTGCAATTTCAAGATTTCGTGATGGCATTATTGTGCTAATTGAATAGTATACGACCAACACTGTTTACTACGCCGTTTGTAACTACTCGTGATTGAGCATATTTGTTGTTTTGCTTTCGTGTTTTTGATATTTCAACACATTTTTTTGCTTGCTGGTCTATGCAATGTATGGACTAATAGAGGGAAGTGAGTTTCGGTATTTGAACAATTGTGCTTGTGGTTAATTGTTAGATTTAATCTCGGTTTAATCTAAATCCGCGGAGATGTAAACGTTATGTATTGCCGACTCCCCAGTCAAGGGTATTGATCGAAGGGGCGTGGCAGCGATTGATCGCTCCCTGCCACAACGGCCAATGGCACATCACGGCCCGAGCGACGGATCGCTCGAACGACGGATCGCTCAAGCGATCCGTTCCGCAAATCGGTGCAAAATCGCTCCAATCGCAAAGTCTGACATCGGCCAATGAGTTCTCGAAAGAGGCTTGTTATCTTTCTTTTCCAGTTTGCTTTTTCCTGTTGACCACTAAGTCATTGCGGTTTTTGATCTGAAATTTTTTCTTTGAAATACAGTATCATATAAATTGATACAATGTTAATGGGGATGCTTTCTGCTTTGTTCAATATGCTTTGTTTTGATTTTTGTTATGAATTTGTTTGAATTTGTATTGTGTGATGTGGTGTCCAGTACACGATCACATTATTTCAAGGAAAAATGCTTTACTAGAAGATGACGCAATCAATCCAGCACACACCTCGAACTAATCATGTCTTCTTCTTGACTCCACTATTTTTAACGCCTAGGCCGTAAAATTTTTTTGGGGTCTAGATTTGTGCACTAGACCGTGGAGTTCTGACTTAAGATTTAAATTTTAAAGAGAAGCGACCGATGTTTCGAGAACCTTATGGCGAAATATCAAGAAAACGTCGTGGCTGATCATTGGTCGTCTGAAAAGACATTCGGTCGTTCTCCCCGACGAGCTTCTCGGGAGAAATGGAGTTGGAGCTAATTGTCGATTTGCTTAATTTTCGTCTATTAGACCGCCCATTTTGCAAGGTTAACACATTGACGACATTGAGACGCGGTAACGCGTCTCACTTTGCGCACCTCGTTGGACATTGAGACGCGTTACCGCGTCTCACCCTTATCATCCCTTTTTCTAGGGCATGCGCAGCTTTTTCCCGAATTGTTTGTCTCTCTTCTATGGATTAGAACATAACATTATTGTAAACGACATGGGTCACGGTATGTCAAATATGCTCCAGTTTAGCAGAAGTTTTTAAGCACAGCGAAATTGGCAGCTCGGTTCATTCCTCGTTTTCATCCTATTCTCATGAATGTGACATTCGCCACTGCATCCTCGATTACCTTCTAAATTGGATATTTCTGAAATGATTGTGTACCACTGGTGCTTTCCAAACTTCACGGATGCCGAGGTGCGGCGGTCGCACTCGCAAAATCGGCCCGGTCCCACACGGCCAAAAAAGCCAAAACGCGCGCTCTCGTCAATGTGTTAAAACTTTAAACCTCTCCAGTGAGTGCCTTATTAGAAAAATTTGCACTCGAAAAAAAGTGACAATACTCCCTAGGAACATCCTAGTGCTATACTCAACTTATTTCAGATCAGATTCCATGAAATAAAAAAGGTTACTGAAAAGCAAAAGCAGTCTGAGACAAGAATTGAAATCAATGAAACGAAAACCGATTAATAAATAGTCTGATTTTGCGAGAGAAAGAGAAATTAACATCTCGTTCGTATACATCAATTTTGTCGCTCCTGATTTTATAAAAAGAAATCATTATGGGTCATAAAAACCCAATCACCTTGGAAGGACATGACGATGTTGTCGAGAATCTGCGATCCGTTACGATATGCTTCAGGATCCCCTTGCAGGGTAACATTCAATGCACGGGCGTAAGTATAGAAGGCGTCATGAAGTTGGCCGGCATAAACTGACGCCTGATAATAGTTTTTCCTTCACAAAATCGCTAGCGTAAGCAGCTTCTCCGTTTGAGGGGAGATACCCTGCTTTTTGAAACATTGACTTACAGCGGAATACTCATCTCCTTTACAGTCGTCAGTGCAGTAGAACGGAGCTTCCTTCATTCTGGAGACTACCAACTGGCTAAAGTTTTTGTATGCATCGGCGAGAGCACCAGCACCCATATGCTGAAATATGATTTATCAGCATCATGAAGTACTACATTGCAGGAGATGGTCTGGACACTCAATCTGAAAAGTTATTCTCACTGGCTAATGTGGGGATAAGAGAAGTCGGCAATAATTTACAACGATACATGTTGACCAATGTAACGCTTATAATGTTTATAAACCAGTTTAGCTCCGCACGCAACCGCGCGCATCACATGGTGGGCTTTAGTGAAACTGGACAACTTGCAGAATATTAGGTCACGTGGCTGAGAAACTAACAGTAAGATGTTTGGAAGATGTGTCACATGAAGTTCAAAGGTTGTCCAATTTTGCTGAAGATTGTCGCGTAATGCGCGCAGTAGCATGCGGAATGAAAATGGTACTTATCATGACTTCGTAAACATTTAGCATTGATATCGAGCTCGGGCGATTTAGCGGTTTATAGAATTCCACAATTGAAGAATCGGTGTGTAAGTGAAATAAACCAATCAATCAGCATCAACCGATATGATGGAAATTGGAAATATGATTTTATTCGCTATTAGTCCAAGTCCAGATAGTGGAGCAGCTCAACTTCCTTTGCTTTTTTAGATGAAAGGGTGGAAATGGAACATATTCCCGTGCTAGGAATCTGGTTTAGTTTAACCGAGTGCACACTCAATTGTCGCTATTTTTATCAGTACAGTTGCCTTTCATACCTCTTTCTGTCACCTACATTCATCCCTCGCCACTTGATCGCTTGCCAGTGATAATTACAACGAAGTTGGAGAGAACTGCACTTCAGACGCTCTTATCATTCCTTGTCATTCGTTATCAATTCATACTGCCGCCAATCGATGTCCCGCGCCCATTTTCCACGGGACGTGTAGGAGCTAATATTTTACTTTGTCACACGAAGGCTACAACGAAATTAGCGGTACTCAAAATCCTAACTTCCTTATCAACCGTTATCGGTTGTTATCGCTTTTGATCACCCACTATCCGTGTTCCCGTCCCATCCCCTATACCACATGTGACAGCCAAGGTTCCAATGTCACCGCGAGGGCCGCAACGAAACTGGTGGTATCCACACTTTGACGCCCCTTATCAGTTCTTATCAGTTGCTACCACATTCGTTCACTCAACTTCTTGGTCCCCGCCTCACCCCACATATCATACATGAGTGCAAACTCTCCACCGTCAACGCGAACGGCGTAAACGAAATTGGTGACATCAACATTTCGACGTCCGTTATCAGCTCCTATCAGTAGTTATCACTCGTCATCAGTGTTCTCCTTCGGTCCGCTATATATCCGTTTGAGCGCTCTGGGTCCAAAGGGAGTGAAGTTATGAATTTCCGGTCAGACAACGCACACACCGCTTTTGCCCATATATTAGTACCAGTTTAGCTCCGCCCGCTACCGCGCGCATTGATAGAACTGACAATCGATGAAGCTTTAGGTTTCACCGCTAAATTATAGCTGCTTCGTTAAATGTATTACTGTCCGTTGCATAGGCTGCCCATCTTGGCTGTATCTCACTGTTTGATAAGCGCAGTGAAGTGCACAGCTAAAGTGATGATGTAAACAACCACTATGCGTCGAGTATCGAGGTAATTTAGCGGTCGAATATCTCAAAACGGAATGCCTAGTATTCATTATCATATTTATTCGAGCATCCCATTCATCCTCAAGAACTCTAGAAGGAGTAGCGGTCGAAAGGTGCTTGAGTTTACAATTACAACGCTGATGAAATGATATTGAAATAAAAGGCATTATCTACAATCTGCTCTCTATTCTCTATTTCAAGTGCTCTCTACGTTCGTACGCATGTCGTTATATCAGTCCTCATCAGTCGTTATCACTTTTGACCCCACCAAATATGTTCCCGTCCCCACCCCTATATCATGCCCAAAATCAGCTCCTGACGACTGCTGCGAAGCGCACTATGAATTTCGCGACACTTGCGTTCTAGCGCGCCTTTTATCAGCCCTTATCAGTTTATCACTTTCTGTACCCCACCAAATATGTTCCCGTCCCACCCCCTATATCATATCTTGAAACCAACTCCTGACGACCACTGGTGCCCGAGCTATGAATTTCGCGACACTTGCGTTCTAGCGCCTTTTATCAGCCCTTATCAGTTGTGATCACTTTCTTTACCCCACCAAATATGTTCCCGTCCCACCCCCTATATCATGCCCAAAATCAGCTCCTGACGACTGCTGCGAAGCGCACTATGAATTTCGCGACACTTGCGTTCTAGCGCCTTTTATCAGCCCTTATCAGTTGTTATCACTTTCTGTACCCCACCAAATATGTTCCCGTCCCACCCCCTATATCATATCTTGAAACCAACTCCTGACGACCACTGGTGCCCGAGCTATGAATTTCCGGTCAGACAGACAAACACATACACACACACACACACACACACACAACCGCTTAGCCGATCTATATCTACTATATATAATCGGCTAAGCGGTTGTGTGTGTGTGTGTGTGTGTCTGACCGGAAATTCATAACTTCACCCCCTTTGGACCCAGAGCGCTCAAACTTCTAGGATATATAGGGGGCCGGAGGTGAACACTGATGACGGGTGGCGGGAAGTGATAACTACTGATAGGAGCTGATAACGGACGTCGAAATGTTGATGTCACCAATTTCGTTGCACCGTTCGCGTTGACAGTGGAGAGTTTGCACTTATGTATGATATGTGGGATGAGGCGGGACCAAGAAGTTGAGTGAACGAATGTGGTAGCAACTGATAAGAACTGATAAGGGCGTCAAAGTGTGGATACCACCAGTTTCGTTGCGGCCCTTGCGGTTACATTGGAACCTTGGCTCTCACATGTGGTATAGGGGATGGGACGGGAACACGGATAGTGGATGATCAGAAGTGATAACAAGCGATAACGGTTGATAAGGAAGTTAGGATTTTGAGTACCGCTAATTTCGTTGTAGCCTTCGTGGTGACAGTAAATATTAGCTCCTGCACGTTGCCTGGAGGGTGGGATGGGGACACCGATTGCGAGCAGTATGAACTGATAACAAATGACCAGGACAATGATATGAAGCGTCTGAATGCAGGTCTCTCCAACTTTGTTATAATTATCACTGGCAAGCGATTAAGGTGGCGAGGTTGAAATAGGGCGACAGAAAGTGGTATGAGCGGCAACTGTACTGATAAAAGTAGCGAAAATTGAGCGTGCACTCAGCTGAACTATACCAGGTCCCTAGTTATATATAGTAGGATTACGTGGAGGCAGCCTTCCAGTTGTTCACTCCCCATATCAAAATAACTTGACCGGCAGTTTTCGGATACGTATCCATTCTAAATTTGCAAACCTTTTCTTGTTAGAAAGTGCTGGCAATCTGGACTCATACAAGAAAGTTTGCCTATGAAGGCCTGCCACAAGTGGGCGAAAATGGGGACCATACTATCCGCGGGAAAGCTCGCCGACGGAAAATGTGTTCCTTGCAGTAGGGCAAACCCGTCATTATTTTCAGCGCGATTCGCTGGATATCAGCAAAGCATGCTGGCAACAGCTTATCCGCGCAACTTCTATCAAGTGCACATCAATTCCAGTGACACGCCTACCCCAACTTTCGGATACCGACTGTATGTATTTAGGTTGTCTCAGAAGTTCGTGCGTATTTTGAACTTATTTTTGAGCCTGCACTATTCCAAGCACGTGTGCAACCTATCATCATTATATGTACCACCACTATCAGTGACTTGTTACCAACATCCAACCAAAGATTGGCAACTTAACTCTCAAAGGGCTGGCAGTTATGAGCTGAAAAAGGCAGTGAGGTCGATTTTGAGGTGCTAATGGGAATCGTATTTTTTGTCGTCAAGAAGGCGGCTGAGCAGAAAGGGCAGATGTCTTTCGAAAGAGAATGACTACCGCTGCACGATGAATGTGGTAGGCCTTTTCAGCTGGGCTTCGATATTCAGAATCGCTTCATTATCGAAATGTGTGGCCTCGGGTGTTGTGGAGCGTACACACTTTTTCGAGTTTTAACGACATTTGTTGGGGTTTCACCGTGAGTCTCTGCCGTTGATCTCCCTACACTTGAGTGAATTCATATCTATAATGATTGACATGTCTCTAGTGGCTTACTCGATAACGCTCCAAAAGAGGTGGAGCACGACCTTGTGGTGAATTTCTTCACTTTTCACCCTCTTCTGTCCGATCTAGTCCCTGGAGATTCTAGGTGTGGTTGTCATGGAACCTGAGCTTCTCAACTGCAGTAGTAGCTTTGTTCAACCAGGGCGTACGGATGGAGCTGGACACAAATTGTAGACGGGACTCGTGCCGCACTCCTGTCATCAGTGATCAACTCATGAGGGAATCTTTGGTGAGGCTTCAACCATTCTACGAAGGAGCGAGAACCTCTACGCATTGTGCATCTGGAACACCAGGATGTGGTTGCCACAAAGCAGGTAGCCCCGTGTGGAGTGACTCCCACGAGAGAGCACAGATTCTCCAAATCCGACACTGATGGCCTCTCTGAACGTGGATTTTTCTACCGGCTGTAGTCTCCTGGGCAGAGAAGATCCAGCTATTCTGATACCTCACTGTTGGTGAGGGCGAGGAGATGTATCGCGATGCAGATGCCGCTTCAGGCTTCAATCGGTTTGTGGCTCAGTAGAGCTGCTTAAGTCAGAGCGCGAAAAACATAGCTCTTTTCTCTTTCCACTTTGAACTCGAAGAAGGCGACGATGGTGGGCAGGATTCGGGTATAAGCTACTGCACAGTGTGCCCTATCCACAGCCTACGTGAACACATTTTGAATTTGTTGAAGGAGCTTGTGGCATGAGATCCAAAAATACGCACGAACTTTCGAGACAACCTACATAATACCAACAAATCATCTTTATATTCAGTGCTTTTATTCGCACGGCGGGATCACAATTTGAACACACCTCTGATAATGCCGCTCAAGATAAAGATTTGAAGATCAAGAATTATTTTGAACTTTTCAAATTCGACTGGTGCTTCAAGTGATGAACCCCTTCCAGAAGAAATACTCAGAGTTTTGGGTTAGGCGTAAGTACACAAAACAAAAATTGAGCGAAAGGTCGCAAAATCCGGATCACAATCTATACAATACGAAAGAAATACAGCCGATATCCGAAAGTTGGGGTAGGCGTGTCATCGGAAGAGACATGCACTTGGTAGAAGTAGCGTACTTACCTATGCCAACTCTCGGATATGGAATATATGTTCCTCCAAACAAGCAAATGGTGGTTCTTTATTTCTAAAGCAGCAGCCGCTGATTTACCCGATGAAATTTCAAGCGTAAAAACGCTATAAGATGTTTCGCTAAAACGAGACAGACGGAGAAAGGAACAATCGCTTCCTGCCGTTGATTTCACACTTGGGTGAACTTAAGATAGGACTGGACTAGCGTAACCTCGCGGAAGACAGAATACGATTCTTTAAGGCAGGGCAGTACGGCTATTTGAATGGAGTCACCTTATAGAAAAATTAGGCAAATGGAATAACGGATCATATAAACACCCAAGTGATATCAGGCTGCGTTCGTATCAAGTGGTGCGAATGGGTCCGACTTAGGGATAGGGAATAAAGGATAAAGAAGGATAAAGCATTTGCCGTTGATCAATCCCTTTTTGGGATGCGGCACGCATTCTACTTCCATTTGTACATTCGTAGTGGCGTTTGAATGCGATGTGGCCTATACAATGACTTGCGGGGGCCAGCCGATGTACAAGTCAGTGTTTTTATCCTCCCAGACAAGTCTGGTACCAATTAACCGACCCCGGAGGGATGGAAGGCTTGGTTGGCCCGGGCGACTCACGACCCAGGATTTGATCCCCGGACCGCTCGCGTGGTAAGCGCGCCACTTGCCACTACACCACTTCCGCCCTATAGAGGCGATTTATGAAATGAGCTACCTTGTCTTCTTAGACGAAGCTGATAGCGCGCTTTTGCTCCGACCTTACAACCTATTGTCGTCTTTGTGTGTACCTTCCACGTTTTATTGTTTTGGAAAAATTGCCAAAAATTGGTGAAAAACCTCACATCTGAAACGACCAGTGTCCGACCAAAAGCATCCCTGGCTTCCTCGTCTCGACCATCGTTCTTTGGTTTGACATCCAACCATATCGCAACCTCTTTCCCACCGGCTAATGGTGAAACTGTAATTTTCGCACCTAAGTAGACTTGCTATCGTCACAGGAACACTTGATACTTTTTTTTACTTTTCTCAAACTTGTCGAAAAAAATCCTGCTCCGTTCGAATAGTGCACTTTTGAAGCTTCGCTACCCATTTGCAGACGAAAGTGAAGCGTGAAACGCAACCGTCGCAGCTGAGCCAAGTAGCGTGTTCCCAGGAAAGAGAGAGCCTCTACATTTGTGTCGATCCCTCAGAGTTATTGTGCAATATCTGACCGCTTCCCAATTGCGTGAGAGGAAAGCTAAGTTTTGAGGCAGTTCTTCAGCAGAGATCAAGAATTCGTGTCGTGCAGAATGACTCGCTCGAACCTTTGAGTCTAAAGACTGTTTTGGTCCTACTAATGAAGAGTAACTCTCTGATCGGATGACGATTACGTAGCTTCGAAGTCTTTATTGTGCTTATGCCTTCGAATCAGCATGGAACACTACCAGGTTTTTGAAATCGACAGCGGGACGTTTCGAAAACAACTCGACAGTACTCCTTTTGGTTTTGTGTTCTAGCCAAATATAGAGGACTCGTCGTTGAGAAATCCGCCGTCCTTAGCCGCCAGAAGAAAAGAGCGCTTGTATCCGCCTCCTTCGGCAAGACAGACCACAACAACTGAAGAGAATCTTATACGACATTTTCAAAAGTAAATTCTGTTGATTTCTTGTCGAAGTGATTGTGGAGATCAGTCGGCTGAAACTGTCCGAATTATTATATGAAGTTCAATCTAACTTCTTGCTCGTGTGCTGACATTTCCCAGAGTCCGGGTCACGGTCTCTGGCGTTACATCCAGCATCTGGTAAACGGAAGTGATGGTTATTTCGTCCGTCATCGCAATCGCGGTCTGAAAGTTTCACAAATACACCCTTCAGTGTTTGAGTGTTTAAAAAAGCATGGTGACTCATAAAGGTGGTATTTTTATTCCATTCCTTTTTTCGTTTTACCATCCCAATATCGAAAAATAGGCATGAAAGTCAGTCATTCAAATTACAAATTCGAATACAAGTACGCTGAAAAAATGAAGATAAATACACCCGAAATTTCAGCCAACACAACTGAGCCAAGTGAGGATTGAAGCAAAGGCAGATGGTTCGATGCAAACTTAGCCTTTTAACAAAACACTGACGACAGCCCTGATACCATTACATTCACTATTCCTTGCCATTGCTTATTAATCGATGCACAACTTCACTAATGCTGGACACGAGTGCTGTACTTCTACTATTTATTATAAACCAGATTAGTCCCCCGTCAACCGCCGGGACCTTCCTTTCCTGCGCAAGCTTTCTATCCTCCGCTATGGTCCCTTCCTCCTGTGACACCAACACCTCCTGGAAGTGACGCGTATGCAACACAATGGTGTTTCATACAGTAGAAGGGACACAATCATGATATGACGGTAGATTTTTCGCTTCCCTTCCTCATCCTCCCTTCCTCTCTCCACTGCCCTCCAGCTGCCACTGCAGCACCATGTGGAATGAACGGAAGTGTGCTAAGCAGGTGTTTATATAGCCCTAAGAGTGTTATCACAACTATCCTGCTACAAAACATTGATATCTCAAATCCTGTAAGCTACCCGATTTGTTAGCGGTTTGTTTATCCCATGAGCTTCCTTCTCACTCACTTCATTTTGCGGACGGACACACATACACACACCACACACACACATACAGATACACAAACCGACACACAAAGTTAGCGCTTTATAAAATAGAAGGATTATTGGCGCAGCACGCATTTGCGCGCGCAACACAGCATTGATGGATGGTTGCGGCGTAATTCTTATTTGGCCGACAACACAAGAATAGGGGTTGATTTTCCTGAGCTAGCGCTTCTAATCTGCTCCATAATTAACGCTTTTTTCTTCTTCGCAACCATTATCCGCTCTTTTCCGAGCTCCGAACTACCTTCTGGACCGAATTTATAAAAATCTCGTCATGAACTCAGCCTATTTCGGTGCATGTCTCACCCATCTTTTTCCTTGCTAATAGCTTCCGTTTTCCCCGGTCTCTGAACTGACCCTGAGCAATCTATATGCTTGGCGGCTAACGCGGCCACTTTAGTGCATCCAACCACAGATAAAAATTGACTTCCCTCCCTTTGCCCTCCATCCAGGCCTTTTTCCCAGTTCCTAGAGCTTCGTGGAACCACTTAATAGGTTCCGGCCAAACAACCCCGCCCACTTAGGGTCATCCCCCGCCTACCAGAATGAGAGTAACTTCTCCCTTCTCCGGCTTACTATCACTTTTTTTCGGTTGGCCGCACTTATCTCGAACGATTTTAGTTTTGCAAACAAGCTCCGCTCACTTTAGTTATGCCCCGCCTACCGATGACAGTTCACCTAACTAATGCATGAGAGTCACAAAGGGTTCGCCGCGATTTTTTCGAGGCCGATCTGCTTGGTTTAGGAGGGGTGGCGAAGAAGGCTTTCTAAAGGAATTTGTGACAAATGTTCGGATAGATTTGATGTGAAGAATTGAACTATTGAACATGACCAAAAGCCAGTGTAGATGATAAAAGACCTAACTGAGCAATACACAGACTAAGCGGATCGCGAGATCAACAGAAAACAATGTAATCTTCCTTACGGCAAGTGTAAGTGTCAAGAGAAGTTAAAGATTGCTGAAAATGAATACAGAGGTAAAAATAATGTCACCTGGACGTCATTCTTCATTACATCGCATTTTTCCAAGTCGCCGATATTTGAGTAGACAAAAGCGAATTGGTTCCACGCAAACGACTTCATCACGAACCGAATTGCTATTCCAAGGCTGAGTAGAACACTTTCAAACACCAGATAATTTCTTTCTACTGATTCAACTCATACCCGTAGGGAAACAAAGAAAAGTGCAAAAACCGCAGATTTGTGCTTTTTGAATCTGATCAAACCTCAATGGATTCAAGTCATTAGTTGTGCCTTCACACTTTGCGGAGGTACAATAATTGTCCTCCGAAAACTTCCTCACGAGCTCAGCTATGCGGCTATTATTGGGTTGATCCATAATTTCTGGCCGAATTTCAATACTTTGATTTCTTCAAGTTTTCTCTTTCTTAAAAACGATTGATCAAAAAAGTAACCACCATCATAATCATTGATAAGCATCCACTTGCTAGGGAGCGAATGGATGCATTCCTCCCAGAATGAATGGAGCTGTGGAATGAAAAGTTCGGAGAGGTCGTTTTTGGGGTGGTTGCATTTACTGACTGTTTTCTCTCCAAGCTGCTGCTTCAGGGAGCTGAGGAGGTGATAGTACGATGGAGCAATGTCAGGGCTATACGACAGATGTGGTGTCGTGGTCCAGCCAGTTTCCTTCGAAACGTGGCGAGTTATCTTTGCAATGTGATTTCGGGCGGTCCTCCGGAGAAAGGAGATTTTGAGACTTTTCAACCGTTCTCCCGCACTGCTGCGGCCAACTTCGGGAGCTATTCCATGGTTACCTTCGCAATGCTTGTCTGCATAAAGTGAAATGGTTCTCAAAACAGGATACCCAGCGAATCCAACGAACCGGGGGTAATATCCTCTGATGAGAGAGCTCATGCTTTGGTCGAGATGGTGAGTCCAGGCTGCGAGGTAGCCACAAGGCGTGCTGTGTGTTGTTATCGTGGTGGACTCATGACTCATCTGCACTAGTGACCAACTAGGGAATGTCGTGTCTATATGGTCGAAGAATGAAACTTCTGCAGATGGTCAGGCGTGCCTCTCGGTCATGGTCAGTCGATGCCTGCTGTTTCCATAGAGTCAGGATGCACTTCCTATTCGTTGCGCAAGGGGTCCTCATCGAAAGTGACTGGAGGTCCATGATGAGGTCGAACTTTGCAGCTCCTATCTTATTTGCCGATGCTATTGAGCCAATAGCTCAGTGCTCGATCAGTAGCAAAGACTGGGCAAACGTAGCGCTGATCTTGCCTACCGCGCTCCTTGCAAGGTTCTTCTTAAATTGTCGTAAGGCATAATCGTTGGGTTTGGTCGTTGATCTATTTTGATTCCTACTTAATTATCCCGTTGCGCATTTGAGCTTCTGAAACATCCTGGCTGAAGGTCCTGATGTGTTCTTCAACATATCAACTTATTTCGATATGAAGCTAATTTGACATGAAGAAAATTGAATTTGAACCAAAATCGGCCAGAAATTATGGATCAACCCAATATAATATTCAAAGGTAGATATTGCGACGAAAAGGTACCCTACTGAAAATAAGCGTAGTGGTGGCCAGTGGAGCAGGGATAAAAAAGGAACCATGAGAAACTCCTGGTGCATTGATGCGACTCGCATTGTTGTGCCTCTTCAACGCTAACGCTCTCTCTGCTATCTAATCACTCGCCGCGTATAGACTGCGGCGAGCGATTAGATAGTCGGTGGGCGTTCCCGGCCAAAGAGAGCGACATACCAGATAGCCGGAGGCATTCCTTCGAGGGTTCGCCTGTCTCTCCAATAAGTAATTTCCCCTTTTTCGACCTACGTTCTTATTGTGGAATCCTCCTTAAAGGCAAACTCCGGGATTAAACAGGTGCTATCAGCGCTTTGTGGTGATAGCTTAGCTGCGGAACGACCTGAAAGTGGAAAGGAAAGCAAGAGAAATCCTTGGGAACGCTGCAATTAAGGCCTTAACCTTCAGTAGGGTAGAATGTGGTACGATGGCGAGAAAGGGCGGTCAAAGAAGACAAAATACGCGAAAGAGCACGTCGTTTGAGAGAGCACGGTGATCTCTCATCAATGCACCCTGATCTCACCACCTCTCGCGGCGGGTGGGATGTGTTGGAACGGGAGTCGATGGTTGCGGGCCCGTAAGGACTAGCCGCGCAGTTTTTGCGACGAAGCTGGAGTGATCCAGTTACGTACGGACCTTACAATTTCCCCGTATATTCCCTCCTACTAGTAGGGCTAATCCCGGGGTTCGCCTTCAACCGCTTAGATTCGTAGTGAACACTTTTTTCATTGTAATGCTCAAATAACTCTCAACATGTTTGATCAACGCTGTTTCTCAGCATAAGCTTGTTACTTTGTCATGGGGTTTCATAGAGTGTGCAGGAGTTTCCCTCACTGAAATCGCTCACTGTCATCCGCTTTGGAAGCCAGAAGGTTGCCTGATTTCCAACTCGAAGAAATATTTCGGCGCAAATAAATACCTCCGTTTTCTTCAGACTTCCCGCTATGATACAAAGGCAGCTCATGCCAAGATAGCGCATGTTAGCGGGGTAAGGAGTGCAGAAGATTAAGTTGGCGTATGGAGGCTTTCTAAGCTACTGCAGCCCGAAGGATTCGAATGCTACCACCAGGATCGCAACACTCGGCCTGCCAAAATGGCAACTGTTCACGAGCTAAGGGCAACTGATAGTCATTCAACTCCATTACTATGCACTATCATGCATTAACATTAGTCGTTGGATTACTCTTCGGCTAACCGATTGCGACCCCATGAGCATGATAGCTCCTTGCACTTTGCTTCTCATTTTCGAGAAATAGCACAAGATCCTCAAATTGCTGAAGATGACAGTGGTCTCTTTTATGAAGGCTGTGAGGTGGTATAGCGACTGGCCAGAATACTACATAATCCCTCATCTCGTGCGGTGGGAAGGTTTGATCGTCCTACCTCGAAATTTGCCCTTGTTAAAGCCTAGACCGTTTTCAAACTCAAGTGCCTATGTCCCCTTTACGCTCCTCCTTTACACTAAAACACTGCGAACCGCTTGGCTGACAAGCTCATGCGTCTCTTCTTGTGGCTCGCAGATAGGCTAGTGGACTCAACTCAGGTTGTTGGCTTACTTACTGGTTTTGTTACTGACATTTTTATAGCATCGTTGAAATTTTTAACTTAACATGCTTTACTTTAATTTCACATACTTTGATTTCATGGCGTGTTCAAGCACAAATAAATAAATAAATAAATAAATAAATGCCATTCTATTTGGTCAAGCTGTTCTCCTGATACTGGAGCCTGAAAGCTGACCGTTACTGCAGGTAAAGCTTGGCTAGCTCCATGCATTTTTGGCTGGTCTCGCTTCCCTGGGAGCCTAGCCGCCCTCTATAGTCAACATATTTCTCTTTCCGCAACATTGCCTGAGAGAAGGAGCCATGAGAAGCGGCACGGAATCTGAGGAATGATACCCTCCTTCCGTTGATTTCCTCATTGATGCGATTCTCATCGTTGTGCCCTCTTCAACGCTA
>MU871585.1:1938-22462 GCA_036418205.1 Ostertagia ostertagi
AAAAAATAGATGTAGTGTGTAAGAACTAATCCAGCAGCACCGCAAAACTCTTTCTCGCCGCTGCGAGAACTAGGTCTCCTATTGGTCAGTTATGACCTCAGCTTCCTGCCGCAGTGAATGCTCCGCGCTGCGAAAAAAACGGAAGTTCGCTTGTCCAGCACATCACACCCTTATTACTGCTGCAGAGGAAAAACAAGAAGGAGTCTGCCTCCCAGTGAGGAATAGACGCTTACGACGGAAGTCAGTGAAGGCTGACGTTATCTCAGACTTTAGTGACTTTCACCAGGTGGGCACGATATCGCGCGCGCAAAACGGTTGTCGTGTAGGGCCGGTGCCAAACCTTGCGGTTCGCACGATGCGCCAGCGCTTCGAACGATGCATCAGCGGTTCTAATGATGTGCATAGTTCGAGCAGCTGACACATCGTTCGAGCGGCTGGCGCATCATTCCAACAGCTGGCACATCGCGATTCGCTCGATTCGCAAAGTCTGACACTGGCTTGAGAGGCTAATCGTGAGGGAATCTTAACTGGCGTCACCAAACGATGGTACCAGTTGGGATCTCGAAATTCTTCTCAAATACCGTCAACTTCAACCAAAATTGTGTCTTTTTATCGGATTCCGTCTCTGGGATCGGACGAACCCTATTGTGACTTGATACCCGTTTCTTTTCCTTTTTGCAAGGGAAAGTCATTAATTTATCCGAAATTGATCGATATGGAATGATCTGGGACCAATGCTGTTGATGACGCCCCCATCTCATCAAACTTTGCAACCATTTGCGGTCCACATGCACGTGCACGCTCCCCAATTAATCCGCCTTAAAACTACTGTAACTCCACGGATAATGAAGGGTTGATGAGTATCGGGTTGCGCGAAGGAGTGCCAGACTTGCTGGGCGATCCAAACAGTAATACGGTGCTGGAACGAAATTCTTTTCGATTTTTGAATACCCTAGAGACTGGAGAAATTGGATGGTTATCTGCAAAGAGTCACAATGCCAGATTCGGGAAAAAATTTATTATGGGCGACGCATTCTCTTGTTGGGCGGTGTTCAGTAGAAAAAATCGACAACCCTCTGTTTCAGGAAACCAGAGGCGCGTCGAGTGCAGACCACACGCCACAAGTGACGACGGCATCCAAGCAAATTTGGTAACTAACGATGCACAGTGATAATTGATAGTTGGTAAATAAGAGCAGTGATTGGTGACAACTGATAAGATACAGCTGCAACTGGCTTATTACTTTTTGACAAAAAATAATTGATTTCGTGAAGACCGCCGCCAGTTGTGCTGTGTGGTCTGCACTCGATGCGCTTCTGGTTCTCGGAAGCGGGGTATCCGTAGGTGATAATCTGAGGAATGGAAAAAAATAGATGGCAATGTACAAGCTGTACAAACATAGTTAAGGTGAACAATGAGCAGTATGTCCCTGAAGCAACAAACCCACATGAGCTCCTGTAGAGCAATCTGTTCAGTGGCTAGGACATAGTTGTCCTCGAGTATCACAGCAGTGCCGTTGTCGCGGCTCAACACCGCGCAGGAAAGTGGCTGCAGCCTTATAAAACGAGCCATTTTTAGCAAATGAGATTAAATGGACGAGATTTCTTGCGCACATCTAGGATAGGGGTCGAACAAATAAGCGCTTTCGACTTAGTTTCTTCTGCGTCATCACGATTGTTGATGCTCCATCCGCTTTATCGTGCATGGCTGGGAAATCTTCCATGCTATGTAAATCCTTTCTCTTATACAACGAGGTGCGCAGCAGAGGTGATGGGAACGTAGCGTGGCAGATAAAGGGAAATCATGGTTGCTGCCTAGAGACAACGTTGACTTAATCAGAATGTAAGAAACCCGTTTATACCAGAGATCCGAAAAAATTCAAGTATGGATAAAAGTGCACATCAGTTCATATAGATCCAAAAGGCCAAAAACGAATATCGTACTTCTAGGCCAGATAACTAGCTGAACCACTCATACAACATCTCAAAATACCATCAATGATGTCCAATTTACTAAATGCGCTCTTCTTTCAGATTACTGACGAAAACTTGTGAGCCTTCCAACTCCATCAATCTATCGCTGAGTCTTTTCACAACGTCCTCAAGTTCAAACATCTGAAAAAGGCCCTTGTAGTTTCCAAAAAATGATTAATTGATAACCAAACGTACCCTTTCACTTAGTTTCACACAAGATGGGCACTGAAGCAAGGATTCGCCTCGAATAGGAGATTCATTGGATCTGTGGCCACTTTCCTCATTGCTGTTCATGCTCACAACTTCGTTTTTTACGCCGCCTTCCTCCAGTAACGTTGCTGCACCGACCGATAACTGGACATGCGGCGGTTGAGAGTTTTCAGCTGTGGAGCTAAAACACTGAATAAATTTGATATTATAGGCAACCACATTCTCACGCTTCTCCAGAAAATATACCATCAAGGCCATACTCCAAAAAATTAATATATTCACGATTTCAGGGTCACGGTAACTACTGTGTAAACAATATAAATAGATAACGAACCTTGTTCCAGGAGAGGCATCGTTCGAAAATTCGAGATTGTCTTGACGGCGGTCAAGTCTTGCCGATATGTTCCGGATATCACCATCCGTGATCCAATGAAGTCTGTCCGTAGGGCCGAAATGACTTCGAACTTTGCGTCGAATAGCGACCATAGAGAGGCCTTGCCTTATCAAGTCCTCAATGAACTCCTCATCTGACTTGGAAAAAGGCAGCTCAGCAACTTCTAGTTCATGAGCGACATGTCGTGTGCAGTACTTCACCAGAACGCTACCATCATCGCTTATGTGCTCCTTAACATCTAGGAATCCGATAAATATTTCGTGATCAGAGAACAACAGTCTACCTTCAAAAATGAGGTGCAACTGTAGACCTCACCAGGCCCAACCTCTTCCAGATTATCGCAATGGGCCCCGTTCCCGATCACCCTGGAAATATCTTTATTTGTCTTCCAGAAAAGTACAACATGGAATCATCTACCGAGATCCAGTTGGTGACTTCTTTAACAAAGAAATTATCTGAAGAACAAAGAAAAATGGCAAAATGAAGATTTTCAAACCTGCTGCAGCGGTATAGCACAACCACTTGTGTATCAGTTCGATATCGGTCAGTCTCTATCCAAGCAGTACAATGTGATTTTTTGATTGACTCTTTCCATAACTAAATAATGCAAACATTATGCACCAATGATTCAGGGGAACCATAATAGTAATGGATTGAGATAGTGAGGTACCAGATCAAGAACCCTAATTCTCCTTTGACCTGGTGAGTTTCCCTACTAAATACAAGAGCGAAGGGAGGCTACAAATTGCTTTAATACGGTAAGGCGACCATAGAAAGTTAACCCGGTCAACACTGAACAGCTTGCCAAAAACATATCCTAAGGATGCTCACTTATAGGCAAAACACAACCCCAGGCGAGAACTGATACCCACACCTCTCACTTTTCGGGCAGCAGGGCTAACGATCACACTATCAGGGCGATGCTTCATCTCAATCTGCCTTCTTGTAATTATCATTCAGTTCCTGATCGGTAGCAAGCCTGCGCTGACGTGTAACCGAAGTTATGGAGGGGTACATTTGTCGTGACGCTATCTTTCCGAGCTTTCGCAAGCGCTGCTTCCATTCGTGACACTTCTTTAGCGCTTAGAACAGTATTTTGTCTGTAGCAGCCTTACACAAGGTTATCATCCATTGGATCTACATGGTTGGGTAGAGAGATTGACGAAATTGAACTGACACGAGGAGTACCATTACAACTGAAAAATTCTCAACTCACCTCACATTTTCGGGCACTGTTGAATATACGTTGTTGGACAATAGAATACTTATCTTCATGAACATGGAAGCAATGATTAATGAGTTCTTCTTGGCTCAGTTGCTGATGTTCGCATATGGGACATCTCACCCAATAACGTCCTTTCCCATCTTCGACAAGATGATGGTTCGTTGAACAGTTTGCTTCGAAATCACTGTCAACGGTTGTACTTTCGTAGCGACCTTTCTTCGTTGGCGTTTCGCTAACAGTGTTTGCCTCTTCTTCGTGGTTTGCCTCAACCTCCTTGCGGTGATATTCCCACATGTGGAAGACCAGAACCCTGGTATCCATCCAGTGTTTGCAGATGGTACATTGCTGAGTACGTCCTTTCAAGAGATCGAATCTCCGTAGACTTTTCGAAGAACTCTCAATGTTTCCACCAGCCTGCAAGATGTACAAGTAATTTAGAAAGTCATATCAGCCATGATCAAACTACAAAACCTTCATAAACACACATAAATATTTCAGGTGGCTTCCATTTAAATAACCTAAATAAATGAAAATAAATATATATCTGTGTGCTCTATATGAAAATATAGGGGTATGTATTGCGAGGTATACGGGCATTGGGGTTGCTTTGCACTCTAAAAACTTCTAATCCACTGTCTATGCAAAAAAGCATGCACACTGAGCGCGCAGCTCCCTATTTTAGGCTCTAGCTGTTGCAGCCATCACCAGCTGCACATACGTAGCAGTGCCTTGAAACAAATGGAGAACGAATACCGAGCAGGATTAACTAAGACGTGAAGAGAAATTTTTGAAACGAACCCCTACTCCTCTCCCTCCAATGCTCCAAAGGAACGATTATAGAGTGGATTCTTTTGTGCCACTATAGACATTTTTCCGGAGACTTCATGATGCCTCTCGAACTCCCATTTTCTTTGCGCAGTACAGGAGTTGGAATGCAAAGCATTGATGATATCGTTCGGTACGCTCCGTGTGTTCGACACCCAGCCACATGACACGAGTCGCGATTATCCTCCCAATAGCCGTCGTTGCTCAGTTCCACTGCTGCCTGGCACTTACGACCAGGATCAACCCGTTCGTACTACGGGGTCGCATTTGCGATTTCGAGAAGGTCGAATTGCAAGATAGGAATAGCAATATTGGTATAAACTGACGATATGTCCGGTCAGAGAATCGTATTCCGTAGACTTTTCGAGAACCGCGAATTGTAGTCGACACAGGCGCTGCAAAACAGATCTGTGACAGTAATGTGTGAGATAAGTTTTTATTCTAGCGATGATCAAACTACAAAACTATAAACACACATACATATTTCAGGTGCTTTCATTTAAAATAAACCTAAATAAATGGAAATAAAATATATCTGTGGGCTCTATATGAAAATATGAGGGGATGTATTGCGAGTAGTACGGCGATTAGGGGTGGCTTTTGCACTCTAAAGCTTCTAATCCACTGTCTACATGCCAAAAAAGCAAGCACACTGAAGCGCGCAAGCCTGCCTATTTAGGCTTAGCGCCTGTCGCAAGCGATTCACCAGCATAACACATACGTAGCAGTGCCTTGAAACAAATGGAGACGAAATACCCGAGCAGGATAAACAAGACGTAGAGAAATTAGTTGAAAAGAACCCCCTACTGCCTCTCCCTCCAATGCTCGCAAGAATAAGGAACGATTATAGAGTGGATTTTTTCGGACACCAATAACCCTTATTATAACGCCGAGACTTCGTGAGGCTCTCGTGGTTTCCCATATTTTCTATTTTCCGGTACGGGATTGGAATGCAGCAACATTAGGATGTATATAGTACGTTGGTACACGCCGTGCGTTCGACACCCAGCCACATGACGCGAGTCGTTCAGTTTTTTCCTCCCAATAAGGCCGCGTTGCCCTCAGTTCATGTGCAGCACTTACGCACCAAGGGTAAACGTTCCTCCGCCGGCCCGTCACCTTTTCACTTCGGCATTCCAACGGACAGGCCGTCGCATTTGCGCATTTGTCGGTTGTAGAGGGGTCAACCACAGTTTGCTTTTTGGGCTTGAGCGTTGCTGAATAATCTTTGGTAGTATTATCGAGGCGGAGGTACGTTCGAATAGGTTGGTTGACCATTTAAAAAGGATTTTATGTAGAACTTAGCAAGCGAGGGATACTGAACAAAATTTAGAGATTTGCCGCGCCCATATATCTAATTATCCCCTCCCCCAGAAAGTGGGCGGAGTTGGACCTGTGTCCTGGTCTCGAATATAAATAGAGTGGCGCTCAGGGTAGACCAGGGGTATTGATTGGGAAGAGGTCTACCACAGTAAGTCATGATGTGAGTTGGGGAACCCCGGAAACGCCCTAAAGGATGAGAGGGTTCGTCACTTATACACTTTTGTGAAAAGATGAACGCGCCGGGTTAGATCTCTGCTCCCGACTGCCAAGTCAGATTATAATTAAACTATTGGAAGGAAATTGCCTGATCCCTTAAATCTATCTGGATTTTGTTTATTACAATACACATTTTTCCTGTCAGTTTCCGCCGGATATCGAAGAACGTTAAACATGAACGTGGCTTTGTTGTGGTTGAGATTCAGATCTGGATTATAAAGCATGGTAATCACAGGAGTGTGACTAAAGTACTAACTGGCTAAAAAAAAGTCGCGCATTACCAAATGAAGAAGCGGTTACAATTTTATTTCATATCGACCTAGGGTTATATAAACGAAACAACACTGCAATTCATATTATGCAATCAAATTTTGCGGTCGCCTTCAACCTGAGCAGATACACGAGAAAGATCACGAAAGGCTTAGTTCTCTTGCGGTTCTTTGACAGTGGCTTTCACAAAAAAGCATGAAAGATTTCATCGATGAGTACTACGGGCACACCTAGGATACTCTCCGGCGCCGTCTCTGCCAATGAGTTAATTCGACCACCGCATGAAGATGATAACTGATGTCATTTTTGATTATCTCCACTTGACTTTGAATTTTCGCTGAAAACTTGCCTCGATGTGAAAGAACTCTACCAAGCCGCCCTTTGACTAACTGACATTTTAACTCATAACTCACATCTTTAGAAAGGCAGTTCTGCATGTGGTCGGCCAAAATTTTGCAATCCATATAACGTTTGCAAAAAGGACATTGTCGAGTACGTTGCCTCTGTAGAAACATTTTCACTGGCAAGTCCGCACTGAGCGATGGGCCCGGATCTTCTTCGCCATCCTGCAAGTAATGCTGATAAATATATACCAATACCAGAGCAATGGTACAAGGATATGTGAGCAAAAGGACCCCTTTATCCACTTATTAGATTTCCTATGAGCTTACTTGAGGGAAGACAATTATTCGACATCGAACACCTTTCTTCTATGACATTTTTCGAGCAACCTTACATTTCGTTGGACCATTTGTTTGATTTTAGATTAGAAAACCACAAAACGTAGCCCTCAGCTGTTTATCAGGAACTGAGAAACCAGTCACAGGTGGGAATATAAGAAATGTCAGTTATTCTCCAAAAAATGACCATGAAAGCGAAAAAGTGAATTGATTGAAGGTAGCATACGGCGAATCCTCTAGGACTAGGCCTAGAAGAAGACAATAAATCCTGGAAAGCAAAGATTGCTCATGCAAATTGCTGGAGTCTCTCCTTCCCGCCTAAGACTTACATTTTTAGAAGTGTTCATAAAACAACATGTTCCAAAAAAGAAGAAAATGTCGTACGCGTTTCACATGCGTTGCCACCACAATGCCCCCGTATCTAGCGATAGCGCCCTGCAAAGGTCTTCGGTACCCATACATTCATGGAGCAAAAGAACTGACAATGGCAATCAAAGACTGGATAATTACCAGAAGAAAAAAAGAAAAAAAACCGAAATGTCAAGTTATTTATGCTCGGGTGCTTAAGTGGGTTCGGTGGCAGAGTCAAACCCTGCGTGGCGCAGTTTCACGGCCACGTTTGCGCAGTTTCGCGCCGATTAGACACATTCGCTCGCGCGAACATTCACACTCGGCATGCTCGAGCCGTCTGCGTCTCGCCATACAGCGTGCGTTGAGATCCACTCAACGTGCCGTTGCGAACTGCACAACGCAGGGTTGACTCGGTTGGTGGACCACGCGCGGCGCGGACACTCTGCTTGCTGGCATGCCGCGGACTTCGGGGAAATCGTGAGCAGAGGGTGTGGGAGGCGGTCTAGGGCGGTGGGGGGGGGGGAGTGGGAGGCTGAGCGGCAGTCAATTGATGACCGTGAAAACTGTTCGAACTTACATATCTAAGCCAGAATGCAGCGCGAGCAGAGTGCCGCGCGGGACCGCGTGGGGATACTCAACCCACTTGCGCACCAATTTGGCGTTGAAAATCCCTAGAAGGCCTCTAAATCGTATGAAATGTACGTACACAGACGCTACGGACTTCACCCTCATGCGCTCAGGGGTTGTGGTCACTAGGACAGAACGAATTTTTCGCGTTCTCGCAGCGCGGAACGATTTTCGCTGTGGGAAACTTCAGGTCCACCTCTGAGCCAGCAGTGGACCTGAGGTTCCCACAGCGAAAATGTTATTCGGCGCTGCGAAACGCACAAGTTCGCTTTCTGTCCTAGGTGGTGAACCACACACCCGGTTCAGGCTCACAGATGGTGGAATATTTTTCATTAGTGTTCGACCAACCTTTACGCGTTTACGGATACCTTGAACTTCCCTCTATGATCTGCCAAGGAATGGCGAAGAGGCCAGAACAGCTTTAGAAACGGCGCCCGCTCTGATACAAAGTTCCAAGGAAGAAATGAGAGCCTGGCGACTAAGCCCTTGGAGAGCGGGAGCTCTCCATGTCGTGTAGCCAATACACTGTGGCAAAAGTAATAGCTTGAGACTCGACAGTGGGTCATTCAGCCGCTGATAAGGCGAGAGTGTGCAGATGAAAACATCAGTTTGAGGGGCTTGAAGGACGAGTTCAAGTTGTGCGTCAACCAACCTTACAACGCGGTAGATTATTATAAATACAACAAATGAAACGTATAAAGGAAACGAGCAGCAACTTGCAGAAAACAGCTACGCGGAAATTCTGAAGATAGTTTCTCGCGTATCTCCGTCGGCAATTCCAAGATATACGGTAGCACTCTCGATGTCAGATATCTTCTAAATGGTCGAAATAGGAAGTATGTTCTGCAGCTCACACCTGCGTGTGTTGTCCGGGCCGCGAATGAAAGAAAGCCTTGAAAAAGAGTTCTTTAGAGAAGGCAAAAACTGGTAACACTTGGGTGAAGCGGGAGCTTCGTTTGATAGATAATGTTAGAAGAGCGTGGCACTCATGGCCTTAGGCCTCTAGACGCACACATTGCTCGTTGCTTATTCCTGTAAAACGCATCTCATGCCAGGCCTTGCCGGGTGAACATTCACGTGACAAGCTCATCACCTTTGTGTTCGCTCGAATGACTTCTGACCACGTTTTAGTAGTTTTAACCAAGCCATGACTCAGAATTTCTGATTCATGTTGGCTTGGTCATGCTGAATTCTGCTCAGAAACTGGATCCCTTCAAAAGACCTGGGGTGGCAACGCTGAGCCTCGTGGTGTATATTGCCATTGATCGATTTACGCTAATGCATATAGAACTTCTATCATCCACTCTTTCAAAAACGAGAAGAAGCGTTGAATGCAGACCACACAACCGAAAGTACGTTCGCCTCAATAAAATCTGAAATGTTTTCTGCAATGAAATCACTAGTTACGCTCATCAGATACCAAAAATCAGCTATTTACTTTATAAACCACTATTTGCTTGAGAGACCGTTCGGCACTTGGGATGTACGGTCTGCCCCGCATGCTTTCTCGTTCCTTGAAAGGGAGGCTACGTATCAATCTATAATCAGCGTTTATGCGATAAAGGCGATTTTGGCGATTAGCTTGGTTAAGACTGGTACATATTGATGGAATGACTTCACCTATAACGTTTTCGATTGCATGTGTCGACGATCCTTCGTCGACACTATTACCATTTGCTTCGTCATCACAACGCGTAAATCGCCAAGTCGCCGGAAATTCGCCGATGCACCTGCGCGGATCTATGAACGGGGAACAACACCGGGTGCTGTTGCGATAGCTCCCTTGGCAATTATCCAGTCGTCGCCTTTCGCGCTGTGAGCGTCCTGACACACACCTCTGAAACCTAGCTAGCCGTTTATTATCATTTAATGGTCCAGAATTGGGCGGCTCCTCAGTACCTGATAAACAGTGGCATCGTTTCCCTTATCACAAAAGCCAAAAGGCGGAACTGCAACAGACCACTGCAATTTTCATTTTTTTAACATAAAATATTGAAGACTCATGGCAATAAGGTTCACGTTTTAGTTAAATTCTGTTCTAAGACTTCGGAAGGGGTAGTATCTAAAAGGCAGGAAGCTAAATCAACCCAAACAAATGGAGATGCTCAACTGCAGTAATACAACACACATCCATAAAAACATTGAGGACTGACCACACCATTTAGTGGGTTGTGCAAGGATGAACATAGATCAAAATACTGAAATTGCGGGTGAGACACAGCAATTTACCCGTTATATACAGCACAATTTGTAGACAAGATACAGAAATGAGCGGAAATCGTACAGTCTGCAAATATACTAATTAACCTAATAATGAGACCGGGAACAAACTGTAAACAAAAGCTATCAATAATACGGATATACGGATCCATAATTCAGGAGAGATACTCGGTGTGACTCGCTAGCGACAGGGGCCAACGTTTTCAGTTCGCAGCGCGAACATTTTGGCGCTGCGGGAACCCCGATTCACCTCCGACACTCTACGACGACGTTCTCTGTTAGCACGCAACCAAGTATCGGAGGCGTGAAGGCTTATCGCTTATGCCGATGTCATAGTTTGCGAATCGAGGCATCAGCTATGCGATCGGCCTCGCGTCGCGGCCAGTTAATGGCTCGATTGGCTGGTACTGCAACAGCGGCAGCGGACGCTAGCAAATCGCTCGGTTCGTGAAGTCTGACATCGGCCTTACTGTCGTGTCGCACTGCGGTCGATAACTGACCATAACAATTACGTTCAAGACATTTGACAAGTGAAGCACCACATTAATAATGCCTGTACAGAACTATACGAAATGAATGATTAAACAAATAAAAGGCGTTCGCATGCGCTCAATATGAGAGCAACTTGTAACTGAAGACCAAGCTGCTTACGGTAGATCGCATCTGAGGCTACCACAGGCCGCCATCCAACATCTGCATGTCTGTCGTACTCCACTCTAACAGCTGAACTTTCGATTACTACAGCGTCCAATCGTCACCATGGGGCAGGCGTATCCTTAGATTTGAGTGTGTCAACCGAGTAACGGAATTTTGAATAAGGTCTGAAATTAAAACCATAGAGTGTCAGCACGTTGGACTCGAGTCCGGAAACGGCATCCTCGAAGCAGAAAACGTCGTGCACTGCCACCGTTATTCGAGTGTTGAAACTTTATCCACCGCGCTGGCTCTGCCGGGAGAGACTTAAACTGGTTTTCAAGAACACTACTGTCAAAAAGAGAAGGTACCGCCATAGGCAATAAACTCGAACCAAATCACAAACACTTGATGAACCTCTGTGCACAGAATTAGCGAAGAGCGATCTGCCAAGCAAGAGTGGCAAATCACGTACACTTTTGCAAACCGTTGAAGCGGGCGTACCATGTACAAGAGATGTAGTCCAGTCATGATTGCTCTCCCAGATTGGAAAGACTGATAAACACTTCCGGTCATTCCACTGCTGCAGGAGCAGCTGGAGGGCAGTGGAGCAAGGAAGGGAAGATGGGAAGGGGAGGCGGAAAATATACTGTCATGTCGGATTATGGCGATGCCCTATACCGTGTGAATCTCCTTGTTGCATACGCGACACCTCCACGAGGTGTTGGTGTCACAGGTGGAAGGAACAGCGGAAGATGTAAAGCTTACGCAGGAAAGGAAGGTCGCGGCGGTTGACGGAGGACCAATCTGGTCCTACAAGAGGAAGGAGAAGAATCGAGCGCTAAATCCTTCTTACGAAGGGATAAGTTCCAGAAACTGTGCACGACGTTTCAAGGAAGACCATGGTGAAGTCTCACCAACTCTGATACTCTTGCCAAACTTTCTGTTGACGAAAAACAACGATCGCGATAGTCTACATGTACCGCGAAAAATCACTGCCGTCGAAAAGCCGCCGTGAGTGAACGGAAGCAGAGCGCACTGCCAGAATAAATGCCCCAACAGTAGGTTCTATTGATGGATTTGATGCAGACATTGCCTAACAGATGTGCTTGTTGCAAAGAATAGGCCGTGCTGGCCTCCTTTTCATCCGCTTAGTCGTAGATGTAACTAAAGATGGATTTCTAGAAGCACGGGTGAAAGTGGTGTGGTGGCAAGTGGCAGCTTATCACGCGCGCGGTCCGGGGATCGAATACTGGGTCGTGCGTCGTCTGGGCCAACCAAACCATCCATCCCCTCGAGGTCGGTTAGTTTGAACCAGACTTGTTTGAGAGGATAAAAAACTGACTTGCACATCGGCTGGCCCCCGCAAGTCATTGTATAGGCCAAATCGCACTCAAATGCCACTACGAATGTACAAATGGAAGTAAAATGCGTGCCGCATCCCAAAACGGGATTGATCAACGGCAAACGACTTGTCCTTTATTCTGGAAGCACAATCGCTTAACCCATAGCCGGCGAAGAGCTCGATCGGAAGTAGCTCGTAGGGTCTCAGTTGTTCACATTTGCTGACTCATGCAGCTAAAGACAACATATTTGGCTAATCTCGATACATAATGTAGAGCGCATCATCTCTTTGGTGGCCCACCCTTTGCCCAACAGCGGCAAGCAACAGCCAGTGGACATTTCTACACCCAGGACTATCCTGGCGATTCTGACAAATTCTTCACACTGTTGTGGGAAAATGACCCTTGTGGCAATCAATGGTGTAAACATATACCAACTTTAGGTACCGCAAAATCACGAATTTACAATGAAAAGTTGGCACATTGGAAATAAGGGTAGAGAAGGCCAGTGGAGCAGGGATGAAGAAGATAATAGTTGAAACGGTCCAAAACCCGAGAAATGGGACCCCTTCCTTGCCCGTTGATTTGCGCATTAATGCGACTCACACCGCTGTGCCCTCTTAAACACTATGCTCCCTGTGCTCTCTAATCACTCGCCACGTATAGATCTGCGACGAAAAATTAGATTTTCGGTGGGCGTTCCGCGCCAACCGCGCCAAGAATGAGCCATGCTAGATCGCCGATGTCAAATCTTTCGCTGCCAATAGCGCGTCGGTCAGGCGATACATCTGGACCACAGAAACGCCAAATGTCCTAAGGACTTCCCTGAAAATCCTTCGCATAGCTGTGCGGAACTTGCTCACAGCCATTATGCTCGCTTTTGGGAATGTACAAAGCTTCTCATGAGACTAACCATAAGGGGTCTAATACCACCTGTATAAATTGACGCTACCGCGCACTGAAAACTGCCAAAAGGTTAATCAAAGGGATGGTGTAACTCGCGCTAGGTAGTAATAAGATAGAGAGAAACTATTAGGACTGAGAAGTTAACATGTAACTGAAGCATGAAAGCGCGCGCGGGGCGACCTTGTAACGAAATGTAGCTTGGAAAGTGGGGAAGGCGAATCTTCAATCTCGGATAGATATCGCAACCCTTCTCCATCTATTTTTCTATCTCTTCACTTTATTGTGAGCTTGATAAGGAACAAGGATGCTCAGTCGATGCTAGGATAACACCGAAACTTCTTGTTGTAATAAGATGTGACGCAAACCATCTCGATTGCGAAACCGCACGAAACCACCCCAACTTTGATAGT
Organism: Ostertagia ostertagi; assembly: GCA_036418205.1. NCBI lineage: Eukaryota > Metazoa > Nematoda > Chromadorea > Rhabditida > Trichostrongylidae > Ostertagia > Ostertagia ostertagi. Next base: position 15,545 of record MU871585.1, read on the forward strand.
TAGAATACGTCCTTGGACAAATTGGAAGCTACTGATGAGGTAATCCTTCTCTCAACAATACCATCAAGCTGCTTGATCGCAGCTGAGATAAAGAAGAAGTAAGGGATTGGTACAGTAATACCAGTGATCGCTAATGCAAAATCTGAAATTCTCCCAATGCCCTTACACTAAGATCGGAGGGGTAATTCATAAGCTCCCAAGCGGTAATATCGGTTACTAGGCAGTGGTCAACCAAAGCGTGAGTCTAGTCAGAAAAGCATATACTTTGTGCTGTTTCTATGACTAAGCCTTTTGAAGAAAGGAAAGAAAACTGAGAAGCTGTACTAGTGTGCATATGCGAGAGTGCCTAGAAAACATTACAAGCAGCTGAATCACCAAGCCTTCCGGTTGACCTTCGGACGGGCATTACCAGGCTGTTGGACAGAAGTTAGTTCAGCATACCGGAATGAACAGAAATGATAATTGCAACAACTCCTTACGCATGCAAAACTGGCCAACGAGGACCTCGAATGAAAGCCGAAGCAATGGAGTTCATAAAACATCTAGTTTATGTGACACTAAATCTTACCTTTAACGTTGAAACCCATTCAGCGAATATTATAACTGCGACACGACCGGCCACTTACGAAACAGCCGGAATGTAGAGGAATTCCTCCCGATCGGCGGAGTCAGAATTACTGCTACGCGATCACTTCGCGGTCTGTTACCCCGGTGTATCCGTGCCTTCGGTATGGGACCCGTCTTGGCGACGAAGGTTGCGCTACTAAAAACCCCATGTTCTCATCTAGTCAGGTGTGAACCTAGGGTTCCCGCAGCGAAAAAAAAAACATTTAAAAAGCGCAAGAAGGTCGCTTTCTGTTCTAGCAAATCACACTCGAAATACTCTTGTTCTGACTTCCAAAAATTTCAATCAATACATAAAATAACGAAGAGATGAAACAACAAATTCCAAAGTGGAATAATAATGAATAATGCATTGAGTTACAGGTATGAACTCATTGGAAAAACTACCAACGTGAATTTGCTACCTTTTGTGATCACCAGCAGAGTAGAATAAACAGCTCTCCAGTCGTTGCTCATAACTTTTCCACTTTAACAGCACTCTCGAATAACTGAGCTCCGTTCACCTCCATCATTTGCTCACTGAGTTTTCGCACGATAGCCTCAAGCTCTGCTACCTGTAAGTTAATTTGCAATTCCAATCCATACTATGAAATCCGATCTGTTCTCGTATTTTCACTCACTTTTTCAGCTAATTTGATACAAGAAGAACATCCGAGCAGCGATTCAGCCGAGTTCATAGAAGGAACGTCAACCGAGACATCACTACCGTTTTTTCGAGCGCCCTCGCACTTAAATGACTCTTCAAGCAAGGATGTTGCAGGAATTGAAGTGTCGGCGACAGCAGGAGCCAGCTGCGTCTGGCGAAGGCCTCTGAAACGATAACTCTGTGAGCAACCCATGACATTCGGTTTCGTTTAGACATCACACAGTACTCACTCAGCCACTCATGAAACTTCTTTTCTACTGTCTAATGATGTATAGCTAGTGTCGAAAAAACGACATTCACAGTTGATTCATGATAAACAAGTATTGACACAGTCGATATACGACAGTAGGAGTAGGCGTTTCACCGGAAGTGACGTGCGCTTGACAGAAGTTGCGTGGATAGACTGTTGCCAGCATGGTTGCTGATATCCAGCGGAGTGTGTTGGAAGCCGCTTGTCCACACAGCTTCTGTCAAGTGCACGTATTTTATGGTGACACGCCTACCCCAACTCTCGGATATCGAGTATAGCATTTTCGCAGTGTCATAGTTTAATGAATAGACACCTTCAAGAACAAACTGTACCTGACTTCAGAAGAAGAAGATGCAATTCTCTCTTTGAGCTTTTCCTCGTATTGGAGAGTTGCCAAGGTAATTCTGATGTCGTCGTTACGGATCCAATGAAGCCTAGTCTTAGGATTGGTATTTTTCTGACGAATTATACCTCGAATGATGTCTATGCCAACACCACGCCGCAGATAACCCGCAATGACCTCTCTGTCGGCCTTTGAAAGAGGAAGATCGGGAACACTGAGATCGTGATTTATATGCCTTGTACAGTACTTGACAAGGATGGCGCCATCCTCATAGATAAATTCCTGAATATCATAAGTTCACAATCTGTGAGTACAAACACGTGTCTTCACCTTACCTTCAAAAATGAAGAGCATAGGGAAGACCAACTTTCGAAGCTATTCCGTGGCTCACACTGCAACCTCTCTACTATCACTTGGTTTGAAGCGCACCATTTATTAGGTTCTGTTTGTTTTTATTTCGTATTGAAGTGGTAATGTGAAATTGCCCAAAAATAATGAAAAACCAATAATCTACGGAAAAGTAAAAAATGGCTCTAGAATAATTTCGAAGCAAGGTTATCACTGGGTTGGTTGGTGTACACGAAATCGTCTTGTAATATTTTACATTGCTGCGGCTGCTAGTAGGAGTATACAGGGATGAGCACATACAGTAAATGACAGCTCTGTGGGTCTATCTAGATTCCCCGATTTTTTCCACTTTTACTGTGATTTTATTTACCAGCTCAAAGCGGTCTCTTGCTGTTACACTTAACTCCTTTTCTGCTTATGATAGCCTCGTTCAATCCGAACAAAGGTTTTAGTACACCAGAGACATTGCTCATCCCTACTGTTTTCCTGTTTCTAGACTATCTTACAGTCACGTACAATTTCTAGGTAGGCGTGCCCTGGAACTCAGGTGAATATTGCTTGAGGATTCCTCAACGGCACGTCGAGGATTTTCGCCTGATCCTTTACGTTCTCGCGCGAGAATGTTCACTCTCGCCATCCGCGAGCCGACTGCGCTCTCCGCGCGTACATTCACTGTTGGCTCTACTCTCGCCCAGCAGAGAGCAATGGTCGAGGAATTCCTCGACCGTTATTCACCTGCTGGAACTGATGAAGTACGACCTTCAGACTTCGACATCACATCTTTCTGTGTGTGACCCGCCAATCGAGGTCAAGGCTCAGCTTAGCTCGTGCGCTCCATATTTCTTGACCCATGTCTCAGCGATCCCAAAATTAATTCAAATCCTCCAGCTGATTCTTGGAGTGATAGAATTTCGCGACAACCAAAACAAAAGAACCGACAAGTGAAAAGGCAGGAATAGCCGATCAAAATATATTTAATTAATATAAATAATTAAGTAAGTAAATTATAAATCAAAACAGTGCGGATTTTGACCTCCACCTTCAAAGCAACATAACTCAGCTCGACAATTTTTCTTTTTAGTTCAATAATTTCAGAATCATTGAGCTACCTATCCCTTCAAGAACAAGCAGGCTGATTAATGTGTGAACTCGAAATGTGGGAGCTGTGAGAAGTACTTTCGCTCCATTTTTCAAGTCCTTACCTGCCCAATAGCAGTTAGGATGATTGAGTTAGTGGGAGGTGGTGAGAGAGAGAAAAATTGTGTGAGTGCACTATGCGAAGTAGAGCTGGATAGGCCGAAATGTCCACATTTTGCGAGGTTGTTGCGTCAGATGAGAGTGAACATGGAAAATGACTCCTCTCCTTCTCTTGGACATAAGCCTTGCTGTTTCCGGTGCAGCACGTCGGCGTGCTAGACAGGCGTGCTCTATTAGGTTGACCTTGCTACACAAAGCTGTGTGTATCACTACCGCAGATGATCACGAAACCATGAGCGTAGTCCTAGCATATCTTCCACATGGTAAGATTCATCGCTGTCTAGATGTTGAGAAAATTGCTTACAACTGTTGCAATGGATTCAGTTTTTGTCTGAGATAACAAAAAATATATTAGAATTTAATCGTTTTTGTACAGTGAACCGAGCTGCGACGAGACCTCTGAACGGCTTTGTTGCTGTTGCTCACTCAGCCCAGGTGGTGCCCATTCATGCCACTTTGTTACCTTCTCAAACACCTTCGAGCACACCGAAATTTTCGACAAGCTTGCACCAAGTTTTGCTGGCCAGTCGTCGTACACTTGTATGACGAATCTTTTTTACCAGGGTCCTCGCACGTACGCCGGCCAACGAACCAGTATCTCCGAATCGCCGCTATATTGAATCTCGAGGCTTCTACATTTGAAACGTTGAAGTAAACAGTGCAGTATGCATTGTTGGTACTTCCTGATCCAAAACAGTGCTATTCGAGTTGTATGTTGCACTTTTTCCGCGAATTGCAACTCACTGAAGTGAGTTTGCTTGAACTACTGCCCTACGTTTTCGCATTCAAATCTCAAAAAAAAAACCCAGAAGCGAGAGTTATTACCATCATAGGTATAGAAAAAATATGGATAGATGGACGCCTGAGCACATTTCATTGTCAACTCTGATAGTTTGGGCTCTCTTCAATATTGATTTAACCAAATGATCCAGATTCAAAATCATAGAAGGCTACACAGATAACTTTTTAAAAAATCCCATAATATTATAAAAGTTGAAGAAAAAATGAAGTTAAAAAAGGATCAAACAAAAGATAAATGACAATACCATACCTGCTGCATTGGTAATATAAGACATTGTGAGAAGTGGATTGATAACCCTCATTAATCACAAACGCCGTGCAGTGAGATTCCACCAGTGACTCCTTCCATTTCTATAAGATAAATGATGCTTATGGCTGAATAGCAATACAGACCTGTTATATTTTCTAACAATGCCAAGAAGCTGAGTTATGGGAAAAGCTCTGGCCTCCGCAAAAATCGAAATAAATCAGCAACTCACTTCACACTCCTTTGCATTCTGAAATGTACGCATTTCCACTATACATTCTTCGTCTCCATGATCTGTTCGGCAGTGTTCAACAAGATTTTCGTGATCGTCAAACGGCACTTGACAGAGCGGACACCTCACGTAATGTTCAATTTTCCCTTCTGCTGAATGCTCTTCTTTCATGTGTTTAATGTAGGCGAGTTGAGACCGGGCGATAAAATCACATCCTTCCACTTCACATCGAGTACTTCGCTTTTTTGGTCGCACCACTTTGCTCACTTCCCTGGTCATCTCTATACCATGAAATTTCTGCATGTGAACGATGAGAACTTCATAGTCCATGAAACGCTTGCATATGCGACATCGACGGACCCGTCGCTGTTGCAGAGAGGTTGCATCAGTTGAGCTGCTGCTTACGGAGCTCTCAGTTCCTTCAGAACCCTGCAACAAAATTTATCTTTCAGTGGCTCATTAGGGATTGTTTGTCTCATCTAGTATTTTACTAAAGAACAGAAAAAATTGGTGGCCGTTGCTGACCTCCATTCTCTCCGAGATTTTGCAAAGTATGCCCAGCTTCTATGGGTGCGCTCAGCCTGAAATTATATCAATATCACTATAGATTACTGAAACTGGTAATATCTCGAAGTAAGGAGCTTTCAAGAAGGTCCTATTTAATCAGAGATTTGCAATGAATCCTACCAAGAATATAAACTTTATAAATTCAAATGCTAAGCATTGAACACTCCCTCCGAAACTTCTTAGAGAAAAGGTTCAAAAGATCTTGGACACTTCTTAGATAAGAGGTTTAAAAGATCTCTGCGAAATCACAAAATACACTGTTCACAGACTTCCTTCTCCCTCCCAAGCTCAGGCCCAGAGTCAATCGCGCTTGAAGGATCGCTCGTACATAGGACTTCCTTCTCCTTCCCATCTCAGATCCAGAGTCATCGCGCTTGAGAGACCGCTCTGTACGTAAACCCTCTCCCTCAATTCACTAGCACCACAGACATATCTTATGAAGAATCAAGATACTACTCTCAAACCAAAATCTGAAGACTCAATATATAAAACAAAAGTTCATGCGAAATCTTTGAAGCTTCCGCAGCAATGCCGCTGTTTTCAAGATAATTTCTGAAACTGCGTACCGCAGGGTTTACGGACTACTTGATTCTTCCTCAATGGTCCGATAAAAGTCGTGTGAATAAGCTGTTTCCCATCCGCTGGGTATCAGCAATGCATGCTGGAAGCAGCTTATCTGCGCAACTTCTGCGGCGGCCGCCACGTCAAATCCGAAGACACGCCTAACCTGACTTCAAGATTCCAACTATATGTACCCTCCCTTTCAAAAAAACTAGAAGAGCGTTGGGTGCAGACCATCCATCACAAATAACGACGGCCTCCAAGTGGATCTGATTCGTAGTGATTCATGGTGATAGCTGATTTTTGATAAATGATTGTTGTATTTGGTGACAAGCCGCGCCCAAATGGTTAGGTATTGTCTGGGGCCACAACTGACAGGATACAACTGCAACAGGCCAATCATTTCAGTGGAAGCAAACATTTACATACATTTTATGGAGGTCGTCGCCATTTGTGGTGTATGGTCTGCAACGACGCTCTTCTAAATTTTTGAAAGGGAGTATACACATCCTTTCAAGTGCACTGCTCTTGGTGCGACGTCATGCCACTCGTATTCCAAATGAAACATCCCAGCATGACCACGTCCACAAGCTCGTGACGGCGGCACCTTCACATAGGCGCTAGTTAACGTTGCTGCAAATCGCTGAAACCAGGAACTATGTAATTTGGGATGAAGAATGCATGCTCTTGAGGAGTGGTGCCTCACTGGACTTAAAGGCGGAGTTTACGATTGGAGGCAGCCCACTGGAGTGAAGGCCAGTGGTGCAGAGATGAAGAAGAAACTATGAGAAAAGACCCAGAATCCAAGAAATGGGACCTTCCCTTGCCCGTTGATCTCGATTGATGCGATTGTCATCGGTGCTGCACTCCTCCACGCTGACGCTCATTCTGCTAAGCGGCTAGAGGATCAGACAGGGAGAGGGAGGCGTGCCGCGCCTAAGGCGTCGCGGGGACGGCCACAGTGCATGAGACTAAATATGGATGCCTGTGCTTTGTTTCCCATAATTTTCAACAAATAAAAAAAGTATGATTGGCGCTCAAC
>MU871587.1:0-20543 GCA_036418205.1 Ostertagia ostertagi
GCGCTAATGTCGTTGGTGGGTGAGGATATTCTACTGCGTGAGGCATTCACAAGGCTTGGAACTAAGCCATAGCGGGAAATCTGGGTGACAATGTGAGAAATTTTTGTTCACTCTGACCTTGCTCCTCTCTCCTGGGCTTAGGTTAGACCTAGTGTCACTTGCCATCGGCCCTGTTTTGAACGAAATTTTGTCGTTGGTGGGGGAGGCCCTGCCTCTCCCCCACCCCTCCCTACTTGAGAAGCTCAATTCTACAAAACTGTGCCTGATACCAAACAAATGACGTCCAAGGGATGGCGGGTTTGATTGCCCATGAGCACAAAAACTTTCTGCCAAACTAACAATTGCCTTAAAAAGTTTATTTGGCTAAAGATCAAATAATTGTCGCAAGGTATGAGCGAGTTCATCGATGCGAAAAAATCGTTCGTTCGAAAGGCGATAGATGAGGATTTCTCCTTGTGGAGGAAACAGAACATTCTTCACTTGTTCCCTGGAGAATCGTCGAGTTACCTTGGTAAAATCATTTCCCAAATGAATTGACGGTCTGGACATTCGTGGCACTACGAAACCTTCCGAAGCACACAGCTTTTCTATCGTCTTGGACAGCTTTCGAGGTAGCTTCGTAGCAAATGGACCATCACAGACACTCAACGAATTCCGATGAAGATTACGGTAAGGTGACAGCAAACTTGAGCCTTCGCCGATTGATATGCTTCCTCTTCCAAAAAAAGGCTGTCTGTAGGAGCGACGTAGGGAGAAACCGCTGTGAAGACTTCCGAGACCATCGCGGTTGTCATCTGAAGTATTGAGCGATTGCGACTCATCGAAGCTCGTGCTACTTGATTCGTTCGACGGTGAATCAGTCTCGACGCGGATTGACGGAATTGAAAGTCCAGTCCCATAAGATGATTCACACAATGTATGACGCTTCGGCGAGCAGTAGTGCTTCAATAGCGGAAATTTTGACAACTTGGGCGGCTTTTTCACTTGCAACCTTGAACTGCGGGCCACATCCTGGTGGTGAATCTCAGCCACCTTGACTTTCGGCTGAATAACAGTCAAAAGTATGAAGAAGTCATCTTCAGAGGAGCTACTCTGCGTATCCTCCGTGTCTCCAGATGCCTGATCAGAGGACGTGTCAGGATGCTCGTAGGCGACATCAGGAGCTGTAACAGAAGAGCCAGCTAAAAGAGTGTGAGTCTCCGGGATTTCAGCGTCCAAATAGAAGTCGTTCTCCTGGCAATTGGTCAGTAATGCGATTCGAGGATTCACTCTCCGGTGGTTAGGGTGGGCGGCTGAGGAACGGGTTGAAGGGGTTTCACACATAAGGCGAGAAGAGGGCAAGAAGGCAATGAAATGCTTTGCCAGCCGCAGAAGCTGTACGTGTGAGTCATGTCGATGGAACAACGTCATCCCTCAATGACTCCACTTGCCCGAACAGCATTATTTCCTCGCAACAAGACCTTTCCACTTGGTCAAAGTGAACTCATAACAATCAAACTGGAGCTGGCGGAAATAGTAGCGGTACAGAGCAATGGTGACCTTTTTTATAGGGGACACCCGGGCTCCAGCTATGAAAAGCTTCAAATCTTTACCGTCGCCTTGTAGGTATGTCTCGACGTGGAGCGCGTTATTATTAACAAGGTCACCGTAAAGAAAGGATGTACCTGGACTGTTTGACTCCTTACCCCTTACAATCCTTACCTAGCCCTTTTCAAAATGCTCCTGCAAGGCCACTTGCCATTCTCTGGGGGGGGGGGTGGCGATGGCGAAGTAGCGAGTGGGGGTGGGGGCAAAAGACGTCGAGCAGGTACCCCGTTACTTCCTCAAGGAGGAGCTTGCGCGCGTAATCGAGTAAGAATATCGGAACCGTGCACCACCTTTAGCGAGACCGGGTGTTTTCTAAATATTCATTAAAAAAAAGGCTGAAATGGGAGGATCCCTGAGAAGGAGAACCGGTAACAAGTGCGGCTATCTGTCACCAATGGCAAGCAGAGAAAAAACGAAAAATTACCTCCTGCCGTTTGCTTACCGAGTTTCTCCCAGCACCACCTCCTCATGCACGGGCAGGTTGAAACCTAAAGCAATAACTTCAAATGAGGTCACGTCGAAGAATCTGTTCTGTGGGTAGGGTAGAGTAGCTAGCGAGTATCACAATACAGAGCAACACTAGTGCTACGGCCTTTAAGAAAACGATCTGATAACGATTATGTGAATTTACGGACGAGATACCTCAGGCTCCCTCCCACGCAACGTGGATTATGAGGTAGCAGACAGGGTAGCCGCTAGGTAAGATTGCTTCTTGTGCAAGTGCGGTACGTGAATCGATCTTTCGTTTCTCTTCGTATTGGTTGGATAATAATGGATTAAGATTTGGAAGAAGCGATGGCGTCATTTCAGTAGGAGGGCAAGATACCGTGCCCTCATCCCTACCACCCGATGCGTACACTCCCTGGACAGGTTTTTCGATAATTAGGGACCGATGAGCAGGGAAGGAAGTTCATTTAGGGGGTGAGGGCAGGGCATTGGTAATTGCGACGCACAATGCCCCCCCCCCCTTAGCGGATTGAAGCGCCAGCATTGCATTCCTTTTTCTTCAAACGAACATAAATTTATCTTTGAGGGCAATTTTTCAAAAATTGGAACCGATTCAAAAATTACTCAAGTTATGCTACCTGGATAACATGGAACTTTTAACATAACATACAGTTTTCCGACATTTGACATTAGGACGAATCAAGGCGAGAAATTCTCAAATACAGGGTTATCCCTTTTAATAGCCATAGGCCGCCTTCATAGGGACCTTTTACAAAGCGAATGGCGAATTTGAGGACGAGGTTCCCGTTTTAGCAACGAGATTTTCGCACAGTAATCATATCAAGAAAGAGCCTTGAAATGGTAGTTGCTAGAATAGCGGAGTTTCCCAATGTTCAAAGATCCAGTAGTTATAAATCCCTTCGAAAGCGTTTTTTGCCCAGCGCAAAGAATAATCCAAAAGTATGGGATTTTTTTCGTCAATTTCTTGAAAGTACCCGATTATTCAGTTATGTTATGGTATGCTCCTCTACACTGAACAGTTTTTTTTCGGGCAAGGGTCCCACGTCCGTTAATAAGTCCAACAGAGGGTGTGGGAGGTCGTTATTTGGTGTGGAAAGAGTGGGGTGTTATTGCGCGACGGTACGTAATTTTACAGTAAAAGGGAATGGGAAGAGAGCGAAGTTGGGAATGTTGGATGGATCTCAGAATGACATACTATAGAATCACCATGGCGATGGGCAAGCGAGGGGTGGTGAGAAGGATGGCCTAAGGGGTACCTGGTGGGGGAGGTCTTTTATCGAGGTCCTTAGAGGGGGGGAAGGGGGTCGTAAAATTTTCGAATGTCCAAGTGACGGCTTGCCTGTCTCCGGGATCGCTATGCACAAGTAAATATTTTTTTTCTCCCACCCACAATCTGCACTAATTCCCAACTCCGAAAGATGGCAAACTTGGTTGTGGAGGTACAATGAAGGATTTGACTCTGGACCGTAGACATAGGATCGGCGCCAGTTCCCAATACACAGCTTTAAATTCGGTGTCGCCTTGATCAAACAGTAACATTTAATTCCGATGCGGAAGTTTCTTTTGATTTGTAGAGATGCCTGGCGCCAGAAACTAGGAACCTTCGTGATGAGGAACTTTGCAAGGGCCTGATTTTTGTGCATGTGGTGAGAGCTTGATCCCTTCTCTGCTTGTGCGCTTTCACTATTAAGCATTTATTCACAATTTACACGAAGGTTGAGAATACCGGCGCAACACACTGGCCTTGCCGCATTGCAACGTTAAACCGCGCTACGTTTTTGTTGCTCGTCCTAATCGTACCAACCACCTGTTTTTCGCTTCCTATTCGATCGGTTTTTCACTACTTCTGAGAAACTGTTAGAGGAAGTCTTCATGAAGTATCGAAGGGAAAAACTCTTTTGACGGCAATCGCTCGAAAACTTCAACGAAATGGGCGTCAAAATAGCAATACGAATTGGTTTCATTATTCGAGGAGAATAGACAAATTTGAGGTTATTGAAGAAACGAATCGCAACCAATCAAATAAAAAAAATCGAAAAAGCATTATAGTATATAGAATGTAGGAAATATTACAATTACAATAGACTATAAGGAGTCCCGCCGTTAAAAGAAAGAAAACAATAATTAAAGGCCAAAAGTTTTATTGAATCCAAAACGATCATTCAAACTATCCCGTGGTGATACAATGAGAGAACATTCTAGTACCGATAAAACAAAACTTCGAAATAGAAAGTACAAGTTCCAAATGGATAAAATAACTCCGAAACAAATGAAGTATAACGATTTGCGCAAGCCCAAAAAAAACTATTGGTAATAAAGTTCGAAGTTGAACCCCTCATGGATCTCGTAGTCTTGGAGAGTGATGTGATCCTTGTAAATCGTGTACCACTTCTTCAGCACAATTTTCTCATACCTTAACGCAAAAATACGAATCATCGATGAAGAGAATGTAAGTTAAAGATCTTTACCTGGTTCCAGTCTGTGCTGCAATCAACTTCTTCAAGTCACCAATGGTGTCGGTAGGATTGCATTTGATTCGAACTTTCTTCCCCAATCGATCATTTACCGTAATCTCGATCATCGGAAAATACAAAAATAACATTTACACACATGTCATACATGTAGAATACGCATTGAGCAAATCAGTACGACTTCCGCTAACGATAGGACACCGAAAGTTAATAACGGTAGGAGATTCTTACGGTACGGCTTCAATGTCACGAAAAATGATGGGTGAAATATAAACTAATCATGAGTCAACCAGTCAATCATCAGTCAACCAGTCAATCATGAGTCACTGAATCTATCTGGATTCTTCAGATGAACGCAGAAATCAAAAACGGAATCCACTATCATTGTAGGACAAACAACCTTTTAATGATTCTTCCCTGATTACTCCCTCGCTACTAAGGATGAAGAACAAAATTCGTTGTCATCCCTACATCCGATTTAGCGACCCTATGGGACTAGAAAAAAAAGGCTAGCGCTCACTATTCATTCAAATATTTTGTTTATTATTTTAAGCAGCGTGTGGGTGAGCTATACCCCTAGAATGCCTGTGTGACAACACTCGAACACTCAGATCGAACTCGAAACAGAGGTCCCATGTGTGTTGCATGAAACATGCGATGCTGTTGGGTGCCAAGGCCGCACGCATAGTCGGTCGGACGACAGCAACGACCGCAAGTGTCGCATAAACCGCGGTCGCAAATGGAAGGCGACGCGGTCACCCAATGCAAACCCAGACAACACGTGACTGCGCGTGATCGTATTTCGAAAGTCCCACTGTAGTGTGGAATAGTAGCTGCGTATTGATCTAAGTGTCGCACTTTTGACGATCGATACGCCTCCTAATGCTGTGCGACACTTGCGATCGTTGCTGTCGGACGACCGACTATGCGTGCGGCCTGACGTGTCCTCCCACACATCCACCCAATTTCGAAATTCTGCCATTGCTTAAGAATCTCTAAGTGATCCCATCCCCTTTTGCCATGGGTGTCTTAGTCCCTAACGCGAAAACATGAAGCAACACGTAACACGTTGGGTTTGAAATTATTGGGTAAGAAAAACCGTATATGGTAAAGAAAAGCAAATGTCTGTATGATAGAAAATTGCCATCATAGCACCGACCGCGGTGGTTAGCCATCCAATTCCAGAAAAACTACGCTTTCTTTACCGCACGTATAGCTCTCGAGTGGCGCACCAGTTGTCGCTCTGCGTCGCTAATTCAATGCCAGATAGAATAGAGATAAGGATCAAAGCCAATCCTGAAAACGATATACACCTAAGGAAGAAACCAACACAATGGAAAAAAATTTCCAGTAATAATCTTTATTTTTGTTTAACTACGAGTACTTATCGCTATTGCTACAGAACATACACTCAATATGATTACGAATTCAGCGTGTAACTTCACAGTAGATATACATAAGTGCGCAAATTCGTAACAAAAATGTTCTTATCACAACTGTAGTATAATGGAATCACGGAAGTGCGTCAAGAAAGTGACTAAGAGGTGTAGAAGCTGACAAATTTGAATTCAGTAAAATTCTTCATATTGGACAGGATACAGATCAAATTAAGAGAACTGTCCATGGAGCTTCTTCTGAAGAATAAGATTATGATGCAGTTCTGGTTTTATATCACAGACCAATTGCAGCAGACGAACAATAACCTGAAATTCATTTTGGCAGTGGCAAAAAAAACAAGCAGGAAGTTGAAAAAACGCACCTGTTGTTTATTTGCAGCTACATTTTTTTTCATGGCCTCAATCTCGTTCTCAGTATCGCGACGTATTTTACTTTCAGTATCTTCCTTGGTTCCGAGGTAGGTCTGCTCATACTGCTTGAACTCACGCTCACGTTCCTGGAAAATAGCGTTACCTTTCTCCACACATCAGGAACCATAAAATAATGATCCGAATAATACTACAAAGTTTCAGTATGTGGAAGCAAATAACACTTATTGGAGGAGCACAAGGACCAGCTTAAAATGGTATACTGACAGCTTACCAAAAGCATACCCCCCTCCCCGGGAAGGCCATTAACAACATGGTGCTTGATTTCAATCAAAGGAAATAGCAAGAATATTACCTGTCGGTATTTCTCTACTTCAGCCTGAGCTTCTTGTTTAGCCTGCTTCATACGTTGGAATTTTCTCTTCCTAGCCTCGTTAATCTTTTCAGCAGCTCTCTTCTCAGCAGCAAGAAGCTGCTGAATTCCTTGAGTTTGCGACGCCATTCCTAAAGCAGACTGAACCATAGTTCATACGGCATGGACGTTTCTCACGAATACATGATAAACTAATAGAAAGACAAAGATATCTGGTAATTTACCACACAGAATAGCTTGCAAGCAATTAAACTTGTACATTTTTATTAAGACCTCCATCACTTCAAGTTGGAGTACAAAGTAAGGATTGGAAGGAAATGAAAACTACATACATTCTAATAAGTGAAATGCGATAAAAGGTGAACTAGGAAATATCTCACAGCGATACGAAAAACCCGTTAAGACGGCAAACCGGAAGCTTCGACAATCGTCAAATCAGATATAACTAGAACCGACTATATATGAATCTGATGTTGGCACGTAGTTTCATCAAGACAAGATAGGAAACTTTCAAAACACATCTATTAAGAACTCTGGAGTCTCTGAGACTGTGAACCGTGAGTTATCACAAAGAATCTAACCTACAAACCACGAAGAATTCACGATGAACTTATTATAGCAAGAGCGTTCGGAACCTGAAAATATATTGATTTGTATGGTCCAACATCAAAAAAACAATACAAGTAAACCTACTTCGACACAGTAAATTAATGCCACCTTACCTTGAAGGTTTTCACTTCAGCGTCATCGAAGGTAGCTTCCAATACTAACTGCGAGCCTGCGACATCATATACAGACGGCTGACAGACGCTGGAGCAGTAATTCAAACTTCGGCAGTAACGAGTCAAGAAGCGACTTCAAAACCTACCTGATAACAAAACGGAAGACGTGACTCTCGCCATGTTTAACTACTGATCTAACCACTTCCCGGTCAACCCACCACTGCTGACGATTTTCGGGTGGCAGTTGAGCCAGTGATGTTACAGCTTCCGAAACCTGGAAACGAAAGACATCTACGCTGCTAAATCCATCGTATAGATGAGACTCACCTTAGGCCTATACTTCAATGTGAGATCTGCGACACGTTTTCTATCGTCGACATTCGTAACCAGCACCTCGAGCGGGATTTGACACAATCTGAACTCCTTGAATTGTAGGAATCCAAAAAAATCAAATATGAATTTTTAGTTACCTGTTTAACTCAAAGTTGTGCCTTATAGGTCTGATTGGCCGGCAAATTATATTCAGAGATGCGTCATCGGAAACAGCATTTTGAAAATGGTCATCCTGCAGAGAATAGCCTTCTCTGGAGGACCACATATCCGTTCTTGGAAATCTCAACTTGGCTGCTGTGAGAGGCTCATCGATAAAAGTCTCTCCAACAATAGATGACACCTGCAACATGGAACACCGTATACACTGTTCATTTGTGACATGCACCCTTCAAAGAAGTATTTTAACTTACATGTCCATCGTTATTTACCACGCTAGCCCGCCAAAGAATGGCTAACTGGTAATAGTTGTCAAGAATGTTCTGCGATTCATCCACGGTTTTCGAAGCTGCTGGTAAAGCGGCAGGCCAAGAAGGAGGTTCCGCAGGCATGGGACTCAAAGACCAACTGACTTCATCCGCATCTTGTTCGTCTGGTTTTGCTTTAGGGGGCACAGATATCCGAAGGCAAACGTTGCACGACTGTTCACAATCAAGTTGTACTGAAAAAAAAAAATAAAACAAAGGTATTCACTGAGATAAAACATGATTACACATTTTTTGTGAAAAAGTTTAACCCTTAGACTACGACTTTTTTAGAAACAAGTTATCGATGTGTTTTGTGTAGTAACAGTCGCTCCTAGCAACAACTAATCATCTGTAGAAATTTGGCTGACGCGCGCTGGGTTTGAGCTGGGATTCGATCCAGAGACCATATGCGCGGCAGTGGCCCCTCCTGTCACCACACCATCTCCGCTCGAATGAGCATTTTTGAACAGTTCAAATACCATTCAACAAATACACATTTATCACATCTCATTCGTGGAACAAGGCAATGTCCGGTTGGGAACGCACTTGAAAAGAATTGCAAGCCGCACTTTGTAGAAGTGCTGCTCCCCTGCCTACAGGCTGCGCCCACCGGCTGCTTCTCCTCTAACGAATTTTCGCTGGTTTTTATGCTCGAAAGCTGCGTCATCATAGGAGTGTTCTACTACCACTTCCGCATCAAACGAACTGACAAAACTCCGGAGGTTGGAATTTCCAACGCAGTCGTAAAACGCTGTCGTCCTCTAACTGGCTTGCGGCCGATAAAAACCTCCATCCGTCATCGGTTTGCTTATGTTTCACCTGTTTCACATAATTGAGGGAAATATTAGAATTTAACACAATACAAAGAGTGTGAGACTCGAAAACTACCTTTCGGGAGCTGTGCACACTGCCCAGTGACCTGTGGAACGACTTGCTTATCAACTTATCCAGCGTAACTCGCTTAGACTTTGATACTTCGCTGACAGAGTAAGAATTACAAAGTTTCTAGTTGTGCACAACTCCGCCATAAAGCGGGCCCTCCGATCTCAATAAGTGCCAAAACTGTGGTAGTGACTTTGACTACGGAAGTGGGACACATGTGTACCACCAGTAGTCAAAGATTAACTTACGCAGGATGACTCGCTTTAGCTTCTGACGATTAACTGTCATAGTAGAATTAGAAAGCTTCTATATGTGCACAATTAAGCCATCAAATGAGCCTCCTGCCTCAATATTCCTGGAACTGTGGTAGTGTGTCTTTGACTACGAAGTGGCACATGTGCGCCACCAGTATCAAGGGTTAAGCTACATCATCAACATGTTGATATGAAGCAATTACACGAGTGTTTAAAGCAACAGTCCTAGCAGGGCTCTTAGCTTCGACACTGATGTTGTGGAACGATGCACAACGATCGAGGATCACAGGGACTATTTAAATGAATCGATCCACGATCGCACATGCTCTCGCAGCCAATCACGCGATTTTCACTGCTGGAGAGGGGCTTGAAGAGCGATAGCCGCTATGCACTTTGAAGGCGCTTCAACTCCATTCTTGCGGCTTCCAAGGTGAGTTTTTTGTTCAGTCCACTTCTTATGTTCTTGACTAGGGCTAGCGCATCGTTCCACACCACTAGTGTCAAAGGTAAAAACCCTGCTGGGACTGTTGCTTTATGAGGAAATACAACAATGCGATTCCGAGTTCGGCGAATTCGAAGTACCTTTATGTAAGTAAGAGAAGGTATACTATCTGTTTTGAACAACGAAAGACTACTCACCTTACCCCGACTTCATGGGTTTAATAGAGACGTTCGCAGCATCGATTTCACTCCAAATCCTTTCTCGTTAACATTTTGACACACAAGACGAATACGCGACACTTCGCAACGTGCAAGAGCCGCATCATTTGCAGGCATTACATTACCGCATGTTAATGGCAGCGATTCCATGAACCTCATCTAAAATGGAAATGTTGATTGCTATCAGAGACCTTCCACATATTACACGCATAGCAAAAAAGAAGATAACGTCTTAAATTGCTTTCGATCGAGGAACTACAGCTATTTGTTCCCATAAAACAGCATAAGGCAAAAGTGCGCTGTCAATGTATCTCCTCTCAGGCAAGAGTGACAGTGGCACCCGTCTGTAAACATGGTCAATCTAGTACTGGCACTCTCCAGCCCGCAGCCATCCCGTTGCCTTCCACTAAGAGAACGTCCTCCGCAGGCTATTCTATCCTCGGCTTGGGGAGACAGGGTTGCGCCATAGGAACCGCCACTGATGTTGTAGCTACCCTAACTGTTGAGGCAGGGTTGGGGTCGCGCTGTCTGAAGTATAGACAAGCAAAGTATGGCTGGTCCTATGACGCAACCCTGTCTCCCCCACCTATAGGATAGGATCAGCTATAGTGGACACGTCCCCCTGGGGAAGGGATAGGATTTGGCCCCAGATCAGATCAGATCCATATAACGAACTTTATACGAAGTTATACGAGCTTCGCTGCATTACGGACCAGGCAATTACTTCAACCTGCTCTCATATGTAAGGTGGTGTGGAGCTCATGTCTATATAACTCGTGTTAAATTTATCGCAAGCTGTCTAATGACTCAATCGCTCGATAGCTATGAATTTGAACAGTTTTCTATGAAAAAAAACTTACAATGCATTAAGTGAAGCTTCAAATAATGGGACTGGGCGCAGCGATACTACTGTTTGCCACTGACGGTATGTGAGATTTTCACCACGATAGTAGAACACCAGGCCGATGTCTGATTCGATGTCTGGCGACGCTGGCGCTCGAACCGTTACAGTCAACCTTAACGTATAAGCTAAATTAACAATATATGGTGCTAATGCGAAAAACGTCAAAAGTATACCATATTTTTTCGCCTGCCGGCATATGAACGCCCTCCAGTTCGAAGCTGCGGAGTGCACTGTTTGTCGGAGCGTAGGACGATTTAACCAACGTCCTATGAAAGTTGAAGTTTAAGATTAGGAAGACTTAGGTGATTTATAAAGTTCCTCCCTGTATGCGACTTACTTTTTCCCATTTACATCCAACAAAGAAACAGAGATGCAATCCAAACCATCGGTTGCCATACAAAATCCGTTCACCAGTATTTCCCAATGTTTTCAACCTGAACATTGAGCCTCTGAATCACTTAATTCGTATTAGAAGCGTATAAAAAACTGACTTCAACATGCATGTGACGGAGCTTGCCACAAATACTTGTGGTGATTTGTTTCTGGGCGATCGAAATCCAAAAGCGGCACTGTTCTGAGGCCACGTGAATTCGTAACGTTCATCTACAGCATGCACCACAGATTTCATCTGAAATCAAAACTATGTATAGGAACAACAGTGAAAGAGGCCATTCATATTCATTGATAAGCAGGCACAAATTGCCTCCCTGCCCGTAGTAACATAAACTCTTCACTTTACCTGTTTCGCGTTTTTATTTAGCCTTTTCCCTCGAACGTTCATAGGCAAAGTACCAAAGATGAAAGACCCGTTAGCTCCCAAAATATGCAATAGGATACTCGCAACACGAAAACCGTGAACATGGCATGTCGGGCGCACCCATAGCTCAACCTGAAAACGAAATAACGTAGATATGCTAGAATTCTGCATGAAATCCTGATCCGTAACCGAATAAATCAGGCTGTGGTTCACTAGGACAGGAAAGCGAACTTTTTCGCGTTTCGCGAACATTTTTCCGCTGCGGGAACCTCAGGTCCACCGCTGATCATCAGTGGACCCGAGGTTCCCGCAGCGAAAAATCAGTGGACCCGAGATTCCCGCAGCGAAAAATGTTTCGCGCTGCGAAACGCGAAAAAGTCGCTTTCTGTCCTAGTGAACCATACCCAATGAATCACCCCTTAGTAGAGGCTGGCAACCTGTTCGACCGTTTATTTCACCAACAAAAGTAAAACGACCACACTGAACTGACCTTTTTCGATTCTTCTGGCAAGAAAGTAAGAGAAGCCAACGATTCCTGGTCTTCAAAAGGCTGCATATTCTCACATCCTGAAGAGGACGTCAATTAAACATCCTATAACTTCCATTCACCATTATCAAATTGTTACCTTCTTTCATTTGAACGTCTCTGATTCCGAGTCTCACATTTTGAACTGTCAATGATGTTTTCAGTGGATTACGAAGATGAACTTCAACACGAAACCTCTCATAAGGTGGTGTACTTCGTATCCTCTGATTATCGGTCTCGTCATCGCTTACGAGATGAGTAGGACGAAAGGCGGCAAAGGAGCCTTAAAAGGATATAATGGGCAGCAATCAATCAAACCGTTTCCAAAAACGCACCAGCTAATGTATGATAGGCAGCCCGTTCAATGTCGATCCAAGCAATGTTCTTATTCAGGGGAACATCATCAGACTGTGGTCGCTCTCCACAAATAACTCTCGTTGCTTGTACGTCCAATAAAGGAACAGGCACGGTAAACGGATCTGACTGAAAAAAGACGATCACCACACATGGAAATAAACTACGACAAAAAGGAACAAGTGTACCGTACCTCGCTGCTTGCGCCAAATCGGGTCAAAGTCTCGACAAAATTCTCAAGGAAAGCAGCATGATTGAGTTCAGTTTGAATCGCGCTTTCTCTCAACAATCGAACTGCGCAAGCGACTGCCAACTCTTCATCAGATGCGTCTGCTGATAGGATAGTGGCTAGGTGGTCCTGAAAACTCTTTGTGAGGACCTCTATAAATAGAGCTTGAGAAAAATGAGAAAAAAAAACACACTTACTTCGACAGAATCCCAATTTGTATTAGCATACTTACGTAGAGCCAGACTGTAGCATTCTGAAATAAAAAGATAATCCATTCAATAACTTCTGCAAAAAGGAAAGGGTCTGTTCTGCGATACCTAAAGCATTCTGCTTGAGCCCCGCCTTCATGAACCGATTTCCAGCAAGAATCCGATAGAAAGCGGCTTTTCTTGTCATCTTCGCCTCCTCGAAATTTCGAGACGCATGCGCTTGTGTTACTGCTACGCACATGTCGTTATCCTATATTTGAACCACTTACATAACAAAATTGAACAAGGCTAAAAAAAACACCAACCAAGCTAGACACAGACGAGAGAAGAGTTGCAGCCTCCTTGAACATTCCTAACTTGCTCAGAATTAGTGAAGCGTTCAAAGCACATCGCATTACGCTCGTGTAGTTACTGAAATAGTTGTTTCAGAAGAAATAATTTCAAACTGAACCCACTAAAGGCACATTCTACGATCATTCGGTGTGGAATTCCCGCTAAAAAGTGACAACTGTGATGCCAAAGTGAAAAAGTGGAAAAGGGAGAATCCGGAAAGCACCGAAAGTAAGATCAGTACACGATTCTAGGACAAAGTCTAGGGCGGAGAGACAGAGATGCAGACTCCAATCACTTAAACTGTTGCCTCACGAGCAAAAAAAAGCAGCATCTAACAGTGAAAAAGACTAGGCTCCAGTATTTGCACTCTCGAGCCGCGAGACGGAACACTTTTTAGTTTTTGGACCTTAATCATGGATCCACACAGATTAATCAGTGAGTGTAGCACTAAGCAAAACTTTCGAAAGAATTGATGAACTGTGCTAGAAATACGTACCCTGAGAAGCTGAGCTGGTTTTCTAGTGCAACGTCAAAGTAATGTCGCGGGAACTGCTTCGGTGTTATTCTATTATCGGATAAGTACAGTGCGACAGCAGCCATTTCCTTAAAAAAAGACTATTCAGACGATATTGAAAAGATTTAGATTACTACAACTCCACTGACAAGGCCGATGTCAGACTCTGCGAATGAACGGACTAGCACAAGCGATTTACGCGATCAGCGATAATCGCGCCGTTCGCGGCCAAGCAACACTATTGACACAGTGCAAAACATATTTGCTGTCGTACTTGTATTTGCGGTTTGCTGAGTTGCACTTATTGAATTAACATGCTCGAAGGAAAGATAACATTACGATACTATGTTCCAACCCAATGTATATCAATGTATCAATATCAATGTATCGATAAAAAGTATATTTCCTCAATGGAAGGAGAAAGGTTATTAATAAAGTCTTCCAAATGAGTCAAATCCCCTATTATTTCTCGTAGCTGTTGTGAATACATATGATATGTTTCGATTTTTCCATGTCCACAATAAAGCTCCTCTCAATATGATTCCAGAAACAAGACTTCATAAGGTTTCATCAAGCGAGTAATTTCATCAAACTAAGTTCAGAACTAACCGAAGCTGCAGCATGGTAAAGCCACGCTTGGCTGTGCTCGAAGTCCTTTTTAACTGAGCGATAGTGAGAATGGGCAAAAGAGTATAGTCCAAACAAAAACGCTAGGTCCGCTAACCGTCGACTCTGCATTTCCAGACTTTCCGGTTGGAAACTGTAATGCATTCAGGTAAAACCCAACCAGTGCCGGAGTCAAGAAACCTTTAGCCTCCCAAAAACAACACATAAGAACTACAAAGTGGTAAAGGTACCTGACAGAAGATATCGTCTGCAAATTTCCAGCAGAACTGCCACCAAACCATTTCTTCATTCCACTTGTCAGTGATTTTCCTATCAAGCCTCGCCTGGCAGCTAATTGCTCAAGCAATGTACGCATTAGCCTCTTCGACATGTGGGATCTAAAAATTCAAAGAATTCAACTTTATGTCGGAACATTTCAATGCAACAAGCACAGTTTTTCAGGTTTATGGGACAACTGACCAAACAATCTCTAAGGAACTTGAAGCGTGATATTTTTCAGAGCCGCTCGATCGACATTTGACACCACATGCTCTTCTTGAAATGAAGGTTGGCCATTTCCTATACAGAAAAGTAAAAAAGCTGTCAAAAGGATAGCTGCAGCCAGATTTCCCACCTGGATATCCGTTAATGGCCGCAGATTGCACAGAGGGAGAATGAACAACGGCATACGACGGAGAAATGGTGGATACGCTAGTCTGAAATGACTTGCCATGAATGTTCGGAATATATGAGGTAAACTTTGAAGCGACCTACGGCACTTGGCTTCCGTTCCAACGACTGATGGGCCATGGCTGAAGCGGCAGCATGTTGAAGAGCACGACGTAGTCCAACGTTCAAAACAGCATCTAACTCCTCGCTATCTCGCCATACGTTCGGTAAATCCTCCGCTATCGTCCCATCTCCAACCCGTAACATCTGACAGGAATCCATTCCATACGTGGAGCACATTTCATTGAAAACTCCAGCAGTCCTAAACAAAACTCCTCCTAAACCTTGGAGCGAATTAAACAAAAGAGAAATATTTACCTAGCTTCATCATCTTCTGCGATATCGTGCAGGAGGAAGTAATGTTTTAATGTGTTTGGAGTCGTCCATTTTGGAGGGGCACAGTGAGATGGGGCCAATCCTTTCAAATCACCCGATGAATGCTAAATACAACAAACATTTTGGAGTGACGCATATTTCAAGCGAATAATAAACAAAAGGTGTACAAATAAAGGTTATGTGTATTATAGTGCGTTTATATAAACGCCAAACAACACAATGCAGCCGAAATAGAGGTTACTGGAGGCTAACTACCATCTATTGATCTTTCGTTTCGGCCGCAAAGAATAGCCCCGCCCATAAAAGCGTGCGCCAGCAACTCCCAGATGAAGGTTCGCAGACGTGAAACATGAGAGAGGATGCGTCCAGACAATGCCATCAGATGATGGCTCATCATGAACTTATGGTAATCCCTGTACCGTATCGGGAACAACTGAATAATAATAGTAAAATGCAATTTAATCAATGCCACTTATAAAACGTCAGCGTTCAGGTAGGCACTTTGGATCCCTATTGAACTTTCATGAAAATTCATAGAAACACGGTTAAAAGTCATGGAACACGATTAAGAGAATCAAGATATACATTATCTAGCAAATCAAGTCTGTCAAATATGAGCATTGCAAATTCATGGAATAGTACCGGTTATAATTACTCAAAGGTTATACACTGCGTCATAAATATAGGTCCACCCTAAATTTTGCTATTCCAGAATTGCTGTGCATTTTCGGAAAACCCTGCTATAACCATTAGATTCCTCATGATAAAAAACCCTGGTACTAATTTTCTGAAGAAATTCTGATTCAGAGTTATTCAGATATCCTCTTTATATGAGTACACATCACTTGTCGAGAAATTGTCTTAACGAAGAGAACACCGCAAATTCTCGGTATGATGTTACTTGATGTTGGCTTAGCAAGTGTATATGCCTACTTTCCTGATTCTCTTCACGGATGATGAGAAATGGGAACTTTTCATGAGTGGCCCTACAATCATAAAACTGTGAAAATTCGATCCGGAAAAGTTATCTAGGTTACTTAAGGGGGGAATTTCTTCAGAAAAACATAATCTTTCGTTATGAGAAATTTATTGGTGATAGCTGCATTTTCCGAAAATGCTCAGCGAGTTTGAATAGCAAAAATTTAGGGTGGACCTATATTTATGAAACGCCGGTAGATAAATGGCGGACATGGAAAAAACTCACTCAAAAAAGCGAAAAGGTGGCCAAGTTTATAAGTGTGTTGAACAAAAGAATCTTAGCACATCGTTTCACACAACAACGTGGTAAGCAGATGAAAAGCAAAAAACGGTCTTACATCGCTTCGTTTATTGCAGCGTGCGCAGAGACTGCACAATTTAGCGATTCACTGCAGTTGTCAAGAGAACTTGAAATTACTCATAAGAAGTCATCGCAAACGTCTAGCTCGACGTTTGCAAAGCGATGTAAGTTCATCCACGATAAAACAACGAAAGTAACATAAATGGCCAGCTAGGCCCCTTAACTTAACAATTGCGAGTTTACTAGCAAATCCTTCATAAGGAAATCTGAAGAGAATTTACAGAATTATAAGAGCTGCAGGCGAGAGGGAGAATCTCGGTCTGATAACCACGATGCCAAAATCGACACCCAACTTTTCGCCAAAGAACTCAGTGTATTCAACAAGAGAGGTAATGCACATCTATCTACACGCACGTTGGTATTGCTCATAGGGGTGACGCATACCATGTTGAATACTATATCGGAAAAACAATATAAACAAGAAAAACTGAAATCAGATAAGGTTATTCAGAAATCATGAGCCAATCTTTATATTAAGAGGCCACGAAATGGACAAGGAACTACCTAACCTGCATCCAAAAGAGACTAAGAACATACTTATTCACTTGCTTTTTTTCAGCCTGTATATGAAGCGACTTTGAACTTTTGAAATAAAAAAAGAAATAATTACTCAAAACCGTAAAAGATTTGAAAGGAAAGGAACGAACCTGCTGAGAATGTTGAGTTTGCACAAGTTTGCTAAGCTCACTCAGTGGATTCTCTTCGCATCCAGCAACAACAAATATACAGGCAAGGTACGTGCGAAAAGTCTCCTGCTCAGCCGGTTCAGTCCATTTTCGTAAAGCAGCTTCAAAGCTAACGAGAGCGTCATTCAGTAGAGATTTAGATCGCAGTACCTGGAAGGTATAGAAGTACACTATTCAGGTCGAAAGATATAAGTGGACGTCAAGATGAAACCACACCTCAAAAAGAACATGCGGAAGGACTGACAAGGTAAGAAGATGCCCTTCCTTATTCAAGTCATTGAACTCCACTGTCAAATTTACAGATACTGGCTGACCTGTAGACGGATCCTGAAAAAAGAAGGTAGCCAAATAAAGCCAACCATGAATGCAGAAGAGCTTCCTAAAAGGATCGAAAGATGACTACGAATCTATTCACTGATTTGAGATCCACGAGTGCGTATGACAGCTCGGGAGTTTTTTTTTTGAAGATAAAGTTGAATAATGAAAAATTATGAAACAAGAATCCATTGTTGAATTCGCTCTTCCAACAACAAACTCTATTCATTGAAAAAACACTCCACTACATCTGATTTAGTTGATGGAAACCAAGGGTTGATGGTGGATGAATGATAGATGGAAGAAATAGCCAAATTGTAATGAAAAAGGATCATCTTCAAAAGATAAGTCTATGAGAGTGGTATAAAAAGACGTTCGAACATCGATATTGGATTCTTAGAGTCGGGACTTTTAGAGTAGGCCCTAGGGCTCATAGAATCAGTGACAATAAACAGAAAACTCCTACTACGGGTCCTAATTCTAGCCCTTGTCCTTCTTGTGCGAAAATCGAGAGGGGGTCAAGGAGCAGAAGGGAGAGAAAGAAGAAGGCTCTTACTTAGGACACATTTAAAAAGTCAAAGCTTGGGGGCTGGAAACTCCATGTATTCACAGAATAAGCACATTGTTGGGTCATCAAACAAACAGCAAAAAAAAAACAATTGGATCCATTTGATAGTACACAAACTAGCGACGTTTGTTCATAAGGAATGGACAGGTAGGCACATATACATAGCTATACGAAGGAGATGGGGAGACCTAGCGAGCTGGATATAGGGTTTAGAAGCAGAGATTGAATAGAAAACTGGACGCCCTGCAAAGGTTAGCCGGATGATTTCCCAGAGCAGTGTCTCTCTGAATGAAAGTCACACGCAGGTCAGCTGTACAGCTACAACCCTGAGTGAACACGAACGTCGCATGCATCATAACAGAGATAGATACTGTTTGTCGACGGCGACTAAACAAAACTTCCGAAGAAGCACTCGAGTTGCTCCATGTTTGTCCTCACTGGAACCTCGGCATTACGAGTCGAAGGGCTGATTTATATTTTACACTGACCTATATGACGTCTTCGGGACAGCCGGGACGTCGGTTGAAGTTCATTGGGCCTTTGCTGTGACATTCTAAACCGGGGTGAAGCTAAAATGATCCGCCAGTGCTTTGACCTTTCGTTGAGTTCCTTATTCGTACAGCTGTGATTCGGGGTGTTTTTCACACGTTACGTCGGAACCGATAGGGGGAGATGCTGTGCGTCGGGGGGAGGCTTATAAAACCAAAGAAGCTTCAGCTATTTTTCAGGCTGCCACGAATACAAAAGGTTGAAACCTTCGAGGCCATTCGCGGGGTTGTCAATTATCACTTCGGCGGCCCCCCGGCGACAGAGGATAAACAACCTTTGATTTCGTTACAAATTCCATGACAATTGAAAATGGGATAACAGCTATGCCAGTCCTTTTCGTTTCTATCGCGAACTTCGTATAGCATACATTATACGAAGTTATACGGTGCTATACAAGTAGGGTGGGCACGCCGCATTTTTTGAACAGAAATGTATGTCAGTGGGACTGCTGCTCGCTACTATACTGTCACGAGAATTGGGGAATTCGTGAGCCAGGGGGAGTGTAGCCAATCTAGGGGGGGGGGTGAGGGCAGTCACTTGACATGCGTGAAAAGCTGGGTGCCCACCCCACTTGTATAGCACCAAATTTACTTATGCAATGTTGAAAAATAAAAAATGCTGCTTTTGTAACCTCTCGCATCTTTTCGTTTAAATACAACTAGAGCATTACAGAATCGTCGTAACAAATTTTATCATGTAATTAGTGAGATAAGTACCACTGTCGCATACTAGCGATACATCATCATTGGCGAATCGCAGCTCCCATCAAATCCTCGCTTCTTCTTCAGAGCACTGTGAAAAAAGGGGGCGCTCATGTCCTTAGGGGGGACATTCAGAACAGGGCATTCAAAAACCGCTGGTAGGTGACACTAGGACTAAGCCCAGGACTGGGAATAAATACAAGGGAGAACAATGGTTGCTCACAAAATCCTATCCCCTCCCTAAAGCTTAGTCCCGAGTTCTATCAGTGGCCCACTCATTTCAATGTCCCCCCTAAGGACATGAGCGCCAAAAAAGGTCATAGAAAATAACCACTCACCCTTACATTCACCGAATGTGTGGCAAACGGTTGCAGAAGTTGGGAAACTGAATTGAATCCACGCCTTCTGATTCGCGATTCAACCGCTGACGATGTGATGACGGCCACCAGCGGATTCTCCATCCACCTGATGCCTCCAAACGGCAGGTCACAACGTCAATACAGATTCCGATGACCGGCCTACTCCACGACGACGACGACCCGTAGTCACCCTCTGCGTCACTTGCCGCCACTCTGTGCTTCGTCGCCAGCGCATGTTGTCACGCAGTGCTCTACCCGTCTGCGCTCTGTCCTCCGGTTTCAGATAAGCTCGCCAAGTTCCGCCTTGACCGAAAATTCCTAGGATATAGCAGGTTTTCTGCATTTATCATAACGACTGTGCGGGAAACTGGTGATTGCAATTTCCGGTGCTAAGTGAGTTGGGAGGGGGTACGATGGTACTTAGCCTAAACCTGGAAGGAGGCTGAAAAGTGCCAAAAGTTGAATTTCCGAAATCACAAGTCACACTGTTCACAGCGTACCCACTCCTTCCCATTCTCAAGCTTAGTGCAATCGCGCTTGAGAAACTGC